>JAPYYW010002701.1:0-18743 GCA_030522545.1 Cremastinae sp. A BG-2022a
ATCCTTCCATAAGAGCGCGTATTAAATATTGCGATCTTCAACAATAAATATCTCAACTTCTACGTGGTGAAGCTTTCTAAAATTTTGCACACATTTTTACACAACTTTGTTTAGTTTTTTTCTTAAGTGAGTATTTTTTTTTGAATTTTGTTAATTACATAGCAAGTATACTTGTATTTCAAGTATGTTGTTCTTTAGCCAATTTGCAACAACTTAATGAACTTTCACTCGCAAACCACTTTGTACATGAAAAAAACTAAGTCGAAAATTTGTCGTTTTACTGTCATGACCATATCACCTTAATAGGCGATGCTTATTGCATCATTGATGTAATTAATATCATTTTAAAAAATGTCTTTCTTAGAAAAGTATCAAGCTCTGTCTGTGCACGAAGAGAATGTTATTGTAAAAATTACTATGTTCTTTCGTAATATGGGACATGGGACCATGTTGCCAGAAACAGTGATTGATATAGTCAATTGATAAAAATACGAAAATATCTTGTTAATTTTTACTGTTTACCATAGTAAATTTCCTACCTGTCGCAGGTAAAGCCATAGTAAAGTTTAAAAAATTGGCAATGTGGTCCCACTGAGCTACCGAACATAGTATAAAATTGAACTCAAGTCCATCGCAAATTTTACGATAATGTTCTCTCCGTGTGCAAATGAAAAATGACAGAGGTCAAGGTATATAAGTGAAAAAATCCTATACACACTGGGCTATACGGTTAGAAAGGACGATCAATAGAGTTTCTTCATTATCTCATTTGCTAAAAGCGAGTAGAAAAGGCGTGGCCACCATAAACTGTCACCCTTGTTCCCAGGACTGTTGTAATGCAAATGCTCCTCGTTCGTTATTCGTACACGTTTCGTACGATAGAAGAGAAATGCTTGAGAAAGGAGGCGGAGGACAAAAACGAGAGAGGATATAGAGATATAGAGATAGAGATAAATATAGAGAAAGAGAGAGAAAGCGAAAAACGGGGGGTGGGGGTATAACATACCTGTATACGATCTATAAATACAAGAACTGACGGATGAAGGGATACATATAAAAACAGCGGGTAAAAGATGCACAAAAGCAAAGTGAAAAAGAGATGAACGACAGGAGCGCAATAAAAAGAGAGAGAGAGAGAGAGAGAGAGAGAGAGAGAGAAAGGGTTGAGGCTTAGATCGCGTGCTTGGTTTCGTGATATTGCCATACGACTCGCACATCTCGCGTGTTGTACTCAAACAAAGAGATGAAGAGAAAAAAGAGACTGCGATTTAGTGAGGCTTCACACAGAGAAACTCATTGGCGTGCTGTAATACTTGTTACGAACTTATGTATAGTTTTACTAACTGTATTTCTTATTCTATCCCTTATTACTATAATCTTGGGATATAGTTACAATAATTTAATTTTTTAACAGTATAAACACAATTATTATTGGTTTTTTTTTTATTTTTTGCGCATCAAAAGGGGTTTGTCAAGTATTGGGAAGCGTGGCTCATTGTAAAAAGAAGGGGAGGAATTTTTTAAAAATTGTACGTACTATACAGTATATTGATAAAATAATAAAATAATAGCAGGGGAGGTATTTTTATGCAGTTATTGGTTATATTTCGCTATCATTTAAGATGATGTGAAACACCTAATTTTGAGTGAATTTTCGGACAAATCCCACGCTTGTATTTTTCAAGCAAATGAATTAAAATTTGAATGTGTTATACAGTGTATACGCTGTAATAGGGGGTGACATTCTTGGAATTAAAAAAAAATGAAGAAAATCACTGTAAAAACTGTTTTTTTTTTCGTTTTTTTGAAATTCCAAGAATGCTATGCACTAGTTTAGTGTGTACTGAATAACATATTAAAATTTAAAATTATTTGCTTGAAAAATACGAGCGTGGGATTTGTTCGGAAATTCATTGAAAATTGGATGTTTCGCACCGCAGATGCCACAGTCACTTGAAAAATGCGATTGGTTCAAACATCTTTAATTCTTTATCAATAAGAATAATATTTGTTAATCCCACGCAGGTTAATGGCAAAAACGGGCTGATCTTTGGATTTTGATGAAATATCAATAATTTGAATGTTTGAGCGAATCGCGTTTTTCGGCTATCTCTCTCGCACTCACGTGCCACGTGGTACATCTTCGGCATCACCTCAATGCGATAATTTCAACTTTCCGAAGATGCATATAAACCACTTTGATGACATCAAAATTTCGATAAAAAAAAAGATTTGGTTATACACAAGCGTTCAACAACACCGGCAACCAGACCATATACGTTTTGAAGTTGGGTTGCCCTGTGGTTAATGTTTTAACCTTCTTATCAGGAAACTTACGCAGTATCGGACGTTGTCTTAAAAAAATCCTTTTTTAAAATATTTTCTACAATTAAAAATAAAGATAATAAAATGTTATGAGGGGTGATATTGTTAACCTTCGCTACTCCATAATTTATTAAAAAAAAGGAATATATCTTATTGAAAACTTTCGCATATTTGTATTTCGAAAGACGTTTTGTTTGTAGACGAGTTTGATACTGCGTACGAGTTTTCCTGGTAAGAGGGTTAGAACATAAATTACAGGGCACCTCAATTTCAAAGCATGTATGATTCCGTCGCCAGCGTTGTCGGATGTTCAAAATAAATAAAATGTAAAGATTTTGTATTTACATAATCAGCTCATACCTAAAACTATTAAAAGAGTATTTTTCGAAAGAGAATACAGCAGTGCCTCCCTAAGATTCCTTGCACCTTCGATTGTAGGGGAATAGGTTCCCCTTTCATAATCGAAATGTACTACCCGTTTCGCACAACATGGACGCATAATCCCTGGAAAAAATTTTTGACGTTGACAGTTGGGCCAATACTTGGCCAATATTGGCAAAGCATTGGCCCGATTGTCAACCGTCAAAAATTTTTTCCAGGGATATAATACCTATCCTGGAGTGGGAGGATTCTCTAAGATTCCACGAGAGCCCCGAGTCTGGAATTTTAGGGAGGCAGTACTGTATTGGGATTTAAACGGACTGGCGCGAGCGTGAATTGGGTCTTCCGCTATATCTATAGCAGCAGCCATTCTTTCACGCGGTTACCAGTCGCCATTTTTAGGTACGGCGCAAGAGCGAAAGAATGATCTCGCGTCGCGATGAGGAGTTGCGAATAAGCCGAATCGACGCGAGCGCTTCGCGCGACGGATCCGAGAACACAGATGGCTTCTCGGACCCGGTTGAGGTAGTTCTATAGTTTTATCGATTATTTCGAATTTTGTTGAAAGTTGGTTCAGACATTCTTTGATATGTTACGCATATGCGTACTAAATTTTAAGGTAGTTCTATAGTTTTATCGATTATTTAGAAATTTGTTGAAAAATTGGTACATCCATTATTTGATACGTTACGCATATGCCTACCAAATTTTAAGAGGTTTCACCACGTTGAAATTGAGATATTTATTGTTGAAAATTCCAATTTTCAGTCCTCTTCCATAAGAGACCGTGTTAAATATTGCCATTTTCAATTCTAAATATCTTGAAATCTAGATGGTGAACCTTCTTAAAATTTAGCATAGCTCTTTAATGTACTTCAAAGAAGCTGCCTTTAGTTTTTTAAAAAAATCCTAAGATTATGATTTTTTTAATTTTCATACATACGTAGCAAGTACAAGTCACCTTGGATGATCTTGAATGTCGAGTTGTTGTTGTTCATAAGCTCTAAAAACGCATGGTATGGAGATAAATTGAAATAAAAACTTTTGATTTGACTGTACCTATAGAACTACCTGAAGAGAATTCACCACGTAGAAATGGAGATATTTATTGTTAAAAATCCCAATTTTCAGTGCTCTCCCATGATAGCCCGTGTTAAATATTGCCATTTTCAATCCTAAATATCTTGAAATCTAGATGGTAAACTTTCTTAAAATTTAGCTCTTTATTGTACTTCGTCTTGCATGAGCGAGATATTTCATAATTTGATTTCAAAAATAGGAAAATTTCAATTCCTTGTGAAACTTAAAGTCGATCGATAATTTTTAATGCATCCTTTCATTGTGAATATATATTTTTTACGATGAGTTAAATAAAATTCGAGCAACGATTCTTGCAACGATTTTTCTGGAATAAAAAAATATCATGTCAAAATTTCATGTAAGCTCGAAATATAACTATTATAAAACATTTCCCTATACAGGGATTTCCTCTCAGAATATCTTGTACCTGTATAAATATGCACCGTAAACAGATTTATATTGTTTATTTTCTGTAACCAAATTTAATATGTCGTTTATAAATGAGAATTCGAGAATCGAATAATTTAAACGACACCTAAAAGAGGTTTATAGACGACGTATTAAAAATTTGAGGCAAAATCACGAAATAAATGAAAGTAATGATTTTGTATTCCCCAATAATACGAGGGTGACATTCAGGACCAAATATTGACCTGATATTATTTTCTGACAAACTGAATAAAATGTTGCAAATAAAAGGTTAAATAATATACTTGAATAATAAAATGTTGGCAGTAAAAAGAGAACTTGAATACGTATTGAACGCGAGTATAGGGAAAAACGTCTGTAAAGGGAGATTTCGAATTGTAGCTAAATTATTGGTAATGGGAATAATCGCAAAGATCAACGAGACACCGGTGAGATCGCTATTTCTCTTCTTGGAAAGACGAAATGCGAGTTACCACAACGAATGACCCGAGGCAATCCACAGCTCGTAGAGAAAATCTCGCTCGCATCGTTGCGTGCTGACCCATCTTGAATTACTGCGATTCAAAACGAAAAATACCATTCTCTTTTTTCGTTCAGAATAAAGAGCTGCGTTATTAAATATTTCAATAATAAAAACAAATGAAAATGTTTTCGTAAGTATTTTCACACTATACAGTTTTAAAATAAATATAAAAATAACTAGTAAAAAAACTATATAAAAATAGAATGATAAATGACAGAAAAACGTGTCTTATTACGACGCTGAAAATCAATTTGTGAATTCTCATAACAAATGGGCTACGTTTTTTTTTTTAAAATCGATCTAAGTCTAAAGAATGCCAGTAAAGTTCAAGCAGCGGTGAAAAAAGAGGGTAAAGTGCGGGAAAAAGTATAAATCGTTTGTACAGAGGAGACGAAGGAGAAAGCAACTCGCGGACAGAATGAAGGAAAGGCTCTGTCGTCGTAAACGTCGATTCCCCCGCAGTATAGGAAAGACACCAGTCGACGAACAGTCCGTGAATTTTCCTCTCCTATTTCTATACGTAGACGTTGGAAGGAATAAGAAGAAAGAAAATGAAAACAAAAAGAGATAAAAGAAAGAACAAAAAATAATAGAAACAAGAGTAACAGAGAGAGAGAGATTGCTTACGAAAGAGAAAGAGAGAGAGAGAGAGAGAGAGAGAGGAAGAAGAAGAGACAAAGTATCGAGCGAACGCGGTAAAACTATGGAATGTTTTTCTTTGGATAGGTGTTCGTCGCAACGACGAGACCGAGATATGTATTGGCACATGTACGTAATTGTAGCCATTTGTCGAAGGTTTGCGTCCCGAAATAAATAAGAAGACGACAGAGTGTAAAACGGGCGGGGGGGTGGGGGGGGGGGGTACAGGAACATGGTTCCCAAGTGAAAAAAATCGGGCATGTGGAAATTCTCTTAGCATCGCTTTTCCGGATGTGGCGAACATAGAAATACATTACCGGATTGCATGTACAACATGCATCTTGTACGGCTAATATTATATATGCAGCGGCGAAAATAAATCGAATTTTCCGAATCGCTCGCAAGGAATTTTTCACAGGTCCACTAACTTATAACTGACACATGAATGTCAACTTGATCAATCCGCGTGCCTCTTTATATCTCTCGCGACCTTTCTACCATATATCTATACATATATAAGTATTTCAATCTCATATATTGACGTTTCCATCACTCTTAACCGGTATTGGATGAAAAAAATTCAAGGAGAAATAGAGTTTCGAATGTTGGTTTCTAAACATATTTATGTGAAGAATCTTTTATTATTTTAGCAACACATGCATTGTTATTATTTTAACAACACATGTATCGTAATATTAGTAGTAGTAATAATAATAATAATATTTATTGATAAAACGAAAATTGAAATTTGTTATAGCTTCCCATACAAATATACTCATATTGTCAATAGCAATTTTAACATAAATTTTCTTGATTACTTGACGGTGAAACATGTTAAAATGTTGTTATTAAATTTTATATTTGAGTACATACACAAATTTAAAAAAAACGTATTGTGTTAAATATTCATCTTATGACTTTAATTTTAGTTTACACGAAGTAAAACATTGCTCGAATAGCATTGGAATGTTCTAAATAATTTTATGTTCATTATGTACATTTTAGTATATTTTATAGTGGCTCAGACACTTTGCGCCCCCACGGGATCGAATAAATAACTCTTCGAGAATGTTTTATAATTAGAAATTGTCTGTTCGAATAATACAGCGTATATTAATAGACTTACAAAAGCGTACTGGCCAGTGCATTTTTACTATTGCTTACAGTATATCCATTAGATTTGCAACATTCGAGAATATTCCAGATCAAATTCGGAATTGTTTAGATAATATTCCTTGTATTTTCAGCCGATAAAACAAAACTCAAAAAAATAAATTAATTGAATATAGTATATAAATGAATGAAACACACTAAAATTTATCTGAATTAAATGCCTGCTAAATTCTCTTATCAATAATTTTCACATGCAATCCTGAAAATAAATTTATTTTTTGATAAAAAATATAATTTGTCACAAATTGGCAAGTATCTTGAAAATGGTGCTAAAATACGACAAAATTGATGAAATTTTTGAGGTTTCCTGTTTTTGCATACTATAAACTGTCATTTGAAAAAAAAAAAGAAAAAATCGCATCCTGCCCGAGTCTCGAAATTACGATAGGTAATTCTTTATATAGATTTGTGTTGCGGACTGAGTACATGTACAGATCCTATATAACTTTATTTTTATGCAAATATTACAATTTTTATTAATGTTCAAGTAAGAAAGGGATCTCCAGAGCGCTGAGATGTTTCTTAGAGTTCTTATCTGTCGCGAGTAGAAAACTCCTCGTTTTTCTTTTCTCGCAAAGAATCGCCTCTTTTTTATGCTCCGGCCAATTTCTTTCACTTTCCATCGCGCATACAAATAATTTATTTCACTCTCCATCGTGCATACAAATAATCAGAAAATCTATAAAGCACGTGCGCTGCTTGAAAAACGTGAAAACTTTTTCGTTCCGTATTATTTTTAAAAAGACTGGGAAAAACAAAAATATAAAATAAATGCGATTTGTGCAACGCAGTAAATTAATTATTATACCAGTAACTGTAGTCACGTGTATCTCAAAATGTTTTCATTAACAAACTTGTTAATTTGGAGATTCGGATGAAGAGTTGACAGAGGAATCAAACCTTTTCTTATACTGAAAAATTTGATATTACGAATCATTAAAAATCAAATTATCAAAAATTTTGCCGACTTGCTAACTTTCAACTGATTAGCTAACTGCTAATTTTCAAATTTTTTAAACAACTTATCTGATTGAAGGAAAAAAGAAATATTATGTATATTATTTTTAATATTTGAATTATTTATTTTTCAATAAAAACGTATGTATTATTTTTCATATACAAAGAGGTTTATTTTTCATGACTTTAATTTATTGGAACAAACTCGCTCAACCCTAGAGACAATATCGATTTTCTGTCCAACTATTGGAACATTCTACATATTTAAACGTGCAAGAATTTATTAGAAATATTGTCTAAATTTAACATATAAAATGAGTTTTGAATTGCTAAAATATCAGACAATAGTTTAGATGTGAATTCGAAGCGGATTTTTTCGTTTGAATATTTTTTAAACAAAGATAAAGTGAGAAAAACCGTATAGCTGTTCAACTATTGGGACGTTTACCTTAATAAGTTATGCGATAAAATCAAATAATATTTCCAATTATTTCATGACAGATAATTGAAATACATTACGATTTGCACATTACGTAGTACATTACGTAATATTGAAAAAAATACATTGATATTGTTCCAAGTGAAAAAAATTACAATAACACGCGTTTTATTGATTTAATTACTTTCTTCAGTGTACGAAAATACAAAGATTTATTTGATAATTTTCGTTTGCTTGTGCATGAGATTTTATCAATAAAAATCTTAAGTAATTGCTTGGTCGAGGTTGGTGCATTGTGTAGTAGGAACATCTCCGGAGTCGAAGTCGTGTACTTGCTTCGATTTAATTGTGATAACATTATGAACGTGAGGGCATATGTTGGGCGGTAGCCCAGCTGGCTCGATCGCTGCTGGAAAGACATACATGGATGTCTGAATTGAGAGTAACAGGTGTTTCAAACTTCAGTACATGTATCTGTGAAGCCCTTGGGGCAGGGTTTCGTTTATACAGCAAGCAAACGTCCATGTTGTCTCCAAACTGTTCTACGCAACCAATAACAACACTCCCAAAAGCTTCTGAAATTTCATACAGATAAAATGTATTCCCAACAAAATTATTTCACCCTTTTTTTGCTTTTCTCTCTTTCGCTGTATCTCGATATACTGAAAGCTTATTTCTTCGCACTCTCTTCGAATCGAACTCGTACCATCTAGACAGAAATAAAATCTCAACTTTCGACACGTGTTTTCGATATTGAGAATTTAGTATTCAATTTCTAAGCTCTGTTCGGATAAATTATATATTTTTAAATGAACTGTTTTTTTTTAAATAATGCAAAATTAATATGTCAAAATAAGTAATGCATGTGTCAAAAAATTGTGAGGGATTCACATGAAATGTGGGAACATAAGTATACGTTATTATTAAATGCTTGTGATTACAGTGAGTGATGTAACAACTTATGTTGGCATTGGTTTGACACTTTTGTATCTTTTTTTCGTAGTAAAGAAAACTATATAGCAATAAAATAATGAAAATCTTAAAATTAGGCACTTTTCTCACGAAAACTAAGCAATACTTTGAAAAGATGCACACTTTTTGAACAGACTTAAAAAATGTTGTTTTCTTTTTCAAAAGTTTGCGTTAAACAGTAATTACACAAAGATCTGTATACGCCTTATTTTATACATATTTGAATAAAATATGTCTCGAGGAAAAAAAAATGGCGAGATATGCTCTGTATGTTCAAAATAGCATCAGTATAAAAATGAGCATTTTCGTTGGTAAAAAGTAAAATGGAAAAATGAAAAAGGAGAGGAAAAAAAAGAACGAGCCAGTAATTAATGAAACCGCAAGAGAATCCTCGACGGTGGAATTTCGAGTGCAATGTAATATATAGTGGGTCACACGAATTACGGTCGTGAGTGGACACAATGTGGATATACAATGTGAGCTTTTCTACGAGCGCATCTATGTATTCATTGAGAACAAACCGTGGGATCTTTGCTCCAATTAATAAATATCACGGTCGCTAATGAATTGTATCTGTCGCGTGTGTAGAGCCCAATGGGATATAACGCTCGCTGATTGCGAATTAATTACTTATATCGCACGATTTGCATATGCAAATTCGCGAGCTCAGCAATAAAGAGACGATCATACATCTGGCGCTATTTCACCGAGCATATACTATATTTTTACATGCCATATATTCGCATTTATATATATATATATATATATATATATATATTGGGTATATTCGCTTATACGTATGTATGTATGTTTGGCTATAAATACACATAACTTCTAGAACCTTCGGTACAGAACTCCTCGAGAAAATGGGTAATTGAGGTGGGATCGTGGAACCCAAGAGCCAGGTAGATGGACGGCAAAAGTTGCAAGCCAGACAGTCAGATAAGAACTATTACCTCAGATTACATTTAGTCTCATGCTGTATAACTGTTTATTCGTACTCCACTATAGCTTCAAATTTTGCGCATCGAGATTCGAGTAATATTATACAAGTATTATGTAATATTTTTTTATTTCAATAAATATATATTATATTATACTGTGCTTAAGATCAATACAAAATTTCATTTACATTAGGAAACTCGTTATACTGAGATATTTATTATACAAAATTGCAACTTCAAACTTCAAAATATTTGAAGTTGCAGCTTCAAACTTCAAAATATTTGAAGTTGCCATTTTGTATAATAAATATCTCAGTATAACGAGTTTCCTTATGGAAATGAAATTTACACAACCCTTTAGAGATGTTGCTTAATATTATGTAAAATTTTCCAAAATTTTCCATCATTTTCGAGCACAACACCATTAATTGTTAAAAATTTTATAATTTATAAAACATCAATTTGGTTTTATTCTTTTGTTTCATCTGTTTTATATTGCAGAGTGAATGTAGGATCGTCGTTTTGATAATTTATAATTATAAATGTTTTTGTAAATGATACAAATGATTAAGGAGATATTAACGATAGTACGAAAATGAATTGTCGCTATTGCATTTTTTTACGATATACAGTATTAATCCAGTTTTTCAATAACTAAATTTCAAATAGTATTATGGATAAAATAAGCGAAAATTATCCCGACAAAGTATGTTTAACGTAAACCAGAGTTTTATGAGAAACCGTTAACATGTGCTCTTTTATCGAAAAAAATTTATATTTAGAGAAAAAAATCTTTAAACAATATAAAATATCTTACGTACTCATTAGCGTGTAAGGTTTTATTATTTACACATTATTGTACATTAAAAATTTTAGGGCCCCATCTTGCCCCCAAATATTTTTAGGTTTTTGACATTTCAGGGGGCCCATCTTGCTCCCCGCCCTTCCCTAATTATAATATCGAATATGACACTTATACGTGAGTGAATCCAAGTGAAATTAGGGATAGTTAAAAAGTAATATTCATTTTTAGGTTATAATTATAACCTAAAAATGAATATTACTTTTTAACTATCCCTATTACACATCAAAATTTCAAAATTAGTATATTTGGTAAAAAAATGATTTGTTCAGTCTTAAAAGTCATTTATATGCGCCTAATTAAAAAATAAACCAAACAGTATCTCATTTGACTAGTATAAGTAACGCTAATATCTCCCTGAAAAAAGAATGGAAAATTTTGAAAACTAGAATTAATTTGCGGCCTTATAGGAGTCTGCATCAGAGTTACACTTTTTCAGAGTATAATTTTTATTCTCGTTTTGTATATACGTATAAATCCGCGTAGATAAAGGAGTGCAAGTCTTCGTGAAATTCACGACAGGATAACTATATACCATTGATATATTTGCGAAATTAATGATATTAAAAGCAGAACCATAACGGCTCAGTTTCTACTCCAATCGATAATACGTGTATATCTTTCCACGTGACGCTTTGACGTCGATGTGTTTATGCGGGGCTCCGGGCTAATTATACGTTTTCCAGCCGTTTGACCGCGCCCCTTCTTTATCCGCGAAATTATATCGAGTTATCGATCATTGATCGATTGAACATTTTAAAATTTGTCGAAATAACCGCGTGGAGAATAATGACTTATCGTGTTAATCGATCTTTCTTGATTGTGCCGGAATATTTATTACTACTTTATTCAGAGGCCTCTAAAGACGAGAGAAAAAAAGAAATGGCAGGAACCGAGGCAGAATAATCTATCGAAATAATCTTACTTTTGAGCTGCTTCCACTGCGTGTGTTTATATTCTGTCTTTTCGTTATTTTCTCTTTTTATTATTCCCTTACCGCTTTTCTTGTCCTGTCGTAAACGCAGAAGCTCCATAATAGCTGTGCAATAAGCATCGTGCTGAGATATGTGTGCGGTGAAATGTTAAGAAGTGGCACGGACTTGAGGAAACAAGATACCGCATGCATTCTGCCGAGTCTCACTCTAGAGAACCTTCAGACTTTTTATCTTATTATTCCTCTCCCTATTTCTTCCTTTTTCTTCTTCTTTTCCCAATCTTTTATTTTGTATATTTTTCTTCTTCTCCATATACATAGCGACGTCCAATTGAAACGTTACACTTGATTTTTTTAAACCTTACAGCCACAAAAATTCACATTTCGATTCGGTCTTCAAGTATTATGTAGGAAATTTTATCAGCTATCGAATGCCGATAGTTTAATTTCGATCGGATAATAAATAATTGTTAAGAATGTTCATTAAATTAAAAAAAAATGTAAACTGGGTTATTTCGGGTATGTCAATATTTTATATGGGGGCGCTCGATGGAGAATATCGTATCATGTTCCATTCGAAAGAAAACATATCTTCCCTAGAAAAAACTTCCTCAGAATTTTCATGGATGAATTATAGAATCCGATATATGACTTTTTGATGTTGAAACAATTTTTTAAAGATATCTCGAGATCGGTTTAGCTAATCTGGTTCAAATTTGTTATGTGGGATCATTTCTAATGATGATTAATAAGATGATAATGAAAATACTGTTCGGACAAATTTGGTGGTCCAGAACCGGAAGTTGGTGGAATATAATTTGGAAGCATTTTTTGCATGATAATGTAAAAAATAATTTTTTAAAGAGTTTTATGCAAAAGTCAACATTTTAACGAAAAAAATGCATCTAGGATAAACTTCTTGAGATAACGGGAAGTTGCGTCTGAAAAAGCGAAAATTTTTCGCTTTTCAGGTGAATTTCGTGGCAACTCGGTTGTCCTTTTCGAGTTCCCCCACTACCATCTCCACCGAGCGCTCTCGATTCCTCTCCGACGCTGAAGCGACTCGTTTAGGACGTTCGCACACCACGAATTAAATTTTTTTCGTTTAAATAAAGATATAATTTAATTATTAATATTTTATACGAATAAACCAAATTGTACTTCATAATGATCGTTTGGAGAGCAAAAAAAAGATAACCGTCATTTTTTAAGTCGAAAAGCGAAAAAATATCATATATTGATATATATATGAAATAGCTCATTTGACATTTTTGAAATGAATTAACTTTTTCAAAAATTATTTATTGTCCAATCGAAATTTAACTATCGCCATTCGAAAGCTGATAAAAATCCTTATAAAATAGTACAAGACCAGATCGAAATATCAATTTTTATGGCCGTATACATAAGGTTTAAAAAATCAAGTGTATCGCGTTTCAATTGGACGTCGCCGTATATACACTTTTGTTGCAATCTCCGCTGTATCATTTTTCGTAATTTGCCTATAAAAAAAAACTCCATAACATAAATTTTCGTGCATTCATTTTCTCTTTATCTTTTTATCTCAATTAATAATTTTTCTACTCTCTTTCTCTCTATCTTTATCTTTCCTATAAACGTATACCTACTTTCTCTATATTTATCTATCCTCGTTTTTAATTACTTTTACCTTTTCTCTCTCTCTTCTTTCTTTACTTATTGTTGTTTTTCTTTCTTGGTGTTTCTTCTTTTCTCTCTTTCCGAGCAATACGGTAGCCGTCCGTGGTCCTGGTTCGTGCAATAAACTTGTATTTATCTTATTGCTATTCTCGTCGTAATTCTTCCATGTCGCGTACTTCGCCACGGTGAGCTTCGTGCCATGGAGGATGAAACGGTCACCATCAGCCTCACTTTCAAGTACATGTATTTCAATGGATACGCAACTCCTATATATACTATTATATATTTCTCGTGTTTTAGTTACGCTCGCACGCACTCTGAATATTCACACCTATACGTTTCATACCGTTAAATATTTCCGCACCAAGTCTTTTGCTTCATCATTTAATTTTTTTTTCTCTCCCTCTTTTCATTTTTTAAAACGATAAAAAGTTATTCCTCTATATATATGAAATAAGGTAAACTTTCCAATAGTTGGACAGTTAAGGATTTTCATACTTTTTATCTTTATTTAAAAAAGATATAAACAAAAAAATGTGCTTCAAATTCACCTCTAAACTATTGTCTGATATTTTAGCAAATTCAAAACTCATTTTATTTGTTAATTTTAAATAATATTTTTAGGAAGTAAATGCTTGAACGTTTGAATATATATGTAGAATGTCCCAATATAGTTGGACTGAAAATTGACCCTATCTCTAGGGTACAACAAGTTTGTTCCAATAAATTGAAGTTATGAAAAATAAACCTCTTTGTACATGAAAAATATTCCATACGATTTTATTGAGAAATAAATTATTCAAATGTTGAAAATAATATAGAACAAATTGTCCAACTATAGGGACATGTCCATCTATTGGGACGTTTACCTTAGTTGAATCTCATCGGAATAGCATTTTCTAAATTACATTTTTTCAACGCGCATGTTTATTTTTAATTATTTTTTTTCTTTTTAATTTGTAAAAATCTTACGGTGGTATAGCTGCAAAACCATAAATTTTCGTCTTAGTTTTTCTCACGTACAAAGTGGTTTGTGAATAAAAGTTTATTTAAAAAAGTTGTTGCAAATTGGCTAAAGAATAACACACTCAAAATACAGGGTCATTCTGGGTGATGTGTGCTTACTACGTAATTAACAATATTAAAAAAAAATTTAGTTCAGATTTGAGAAAAAAACTAAACAAGATTTCTTCGATGTTGTTTAAAAATGTGTGCAAAATTTTAGAATGTTTTATCATGTAGAAGTTGAGATATTTATTGTTGAAAATCGTAATATTTAACACGCATTCTTATATGGAAGGATGCACAAAATGTGATTTTTACCATTATCTCGACTTCTACATGATGAAACCATCTAAAAATTAACACACATGAGTATACAACGTTAAAGAATTTTTATGGAAAATTCTAATAAAATGTGAACTAAACGATACAATGGTGCAATTAATACTTTAAATTCGCACTTAATTCCTTGATTTTTTAGTGCATTTTTAGAAAATTCTGATGTCTTTTAGTTTTAATATTTCTATTATCAACATAAATTTCATTGCTATTCAAAAAATTTAAGAGAGCATTGTAGAAAATGGATATTAATTTTTTGTTGACTCATTTAAAATGCATATTTTAAATGTACAAAAACAGATTACACAAAATGAACTTTATAAATAGCAGATTATTGAAGTTGTAGACTAGAAAATTGTATTTTCATCGTTTGAGCAAATTAAAATCATTGGTAGGATAAAAAAGGAAGGATAATCTTGCACGTACTTGAAAGGAAGCTCTAATCGTCGAACACTCGTTAAATGATGTTGAAACAAGTCGTTATTCGTTTTTGGTCCATTTTTTCACTACTTTTCTATTTGAAAAATTTTCCAAGAAGAACATTGAATAAAAAAGGAAAGATTCATAAGTGAAACAAAGGGATAATGAGAGAGGGACAAGAAAAAATATACAAGAAAAGGGTCAGAACAAATTATACAAAAAGAAAAATGAGGTGTACTGGATCATTCAAAGGTATATAGCCTCCACTATATATACCATTTGAGTTGGACCTTCTTACAATCAGTTTATACATTTCTTCATGTTTTTCTTCTTCTTTTTCATTTTTTTTTCAGATTCTCCTCTGTCTGTTTATTATTTTACAACCATATAGATAATGAGAGAGAAAAAGTTAGAGAAAGAGAAAATAAAATTATGGTCTATTTTTCACCTGGATGAAAGAAAATTCCACCTTGATGCATAAAGGTTCGCCAGATTGTGCACATCTTCATTTCCTCTCCACCTTCTCTCGCTTTTATCCTCATTCTTTATCTCTCCCTGCTTTGCTCTTCTCTTTCTCTCTCTCTCTTTTTCTCTCTCTCTCTGTTCATTGATTTCTTCCTTGTTCAATCTTTCCTCGCTCTCAACTGAGTCTTAACATCTTGGCAAAGTCGTTTACTACCTTTACGTTACTTTCTTGAACCGGACGCATTCTTCTACGCTATCGCGCTTAAACCTGAGGCTCATTCTCCTCTTGAAGCTCATTGGCAACGCAGTAGCTTCGTGTACTGAAAGTTACCCATCGCACAACGTATATGTCTGCATTCTTCGGGTTTTACGTTATATTATTTAACTTTTATAATACAATAACATTCGATTTCATTTTTCTTTTTCTTTGACTATTTCAACTTTATATATTTTTACTAATCAGGAATAAAATGACAGAAAAGGAAAGTTACATGAAAAGGAACAAAAAAGTTGACTAATTTTCATAAAATGGTATTTAATCAAACTTTTTTTATACTTACAGGTTTTCATTAAAAGTTAGTTGATGCTGTGAAATATTTGAAACAAAGAAATACATTTTAAAAGTTTATTTTTATTTAAAGTAGTACATTCACGAAACGATTTTTTTTAGGAATTTGTTAATATTTTGCATAAACTATCTTTGACGCCATGTGCATGTGTATTAAATTTGAAGAAGTTTCTCTGTATAGAATTTCTACTCTCCCATAAGAGCACGAGTGGAATACTGCGATCTTCAGTTCTAAATATCTTGATTTCTAAGAAGTAGAACTTCTTGAAATTTGGTACAGCTTTTTATAGTATTTCAAAGAAGTTTCAATTTTTTTGATTTAAAAAATCCTAAAAAAATGTTATCCTAATTTTCATACATATATAATACGAATCACCTTGGATGACCTTGAATTTTAAGTATGTTGTTTTTCAATTAAATTAGTAACAACTTTTTCTAATAAACTATATATAGAAAAAAATATAGAAATATAGAAAATATAGAAAAAAATGAGATAAAAGTGTGTTTTATTTGACTATCGCGAACGTGTATTACCTTAAAATTATCATGGGTTTATCTTATACTTATATTATTTATATTTTATCTTGTATTATGGGATTATCTCGTATACGAGAATTGAAGAGCTGCACGAATTTGTAAAAGAATGATTTATTCAAATGCGAAAATTGCTATTTAAAAATGTTCCATTTAGGATAAATTTTGAATAAATAAGTACATAATTTTTTTGTGAGATGAGGAAAAAAAATGGAAGAGGAGAGAAGCGGCGAGTCGGATTGCTTGACATACATATAAAGCTGTTTGCCCGTGCGAAAAGCAATTAACGTTCCACGAGAAGCAATCGTGTATATGTCAGCATGGATATCAAGGCTGTAACTCGGTGTCAGGGAAAGAGGATCGGAGAGAAGCGCGGTGTCGCTTAGTGGCCTTAGCGTGCACTCTAAACTTTCCTTATTACCGGGAGCGCCTATCTTAGCTCCGAGTCACTCTCCACTCAATCCCTTTCGTTTTGTTCTCTCCTGTATTCCGGCAAACTTCCACAAGCGTTCATGTTACTATCGATTCCGTATGATCTCTCGTACATCCCGGACCATGATTTTCTTCTCAACGATTAATTCGAGCCCGCTGTTGGAACATTTAAGAAAACCACGACACCAAATTCAATTCTCCAAATTTTTTCTCTTATTCACTCTAACGCAATTTTTTTCGATTTTATACACATACGGAAAGTCCTGCATATCTCATTGGGTTATCTGTCGAATGGCGATATAACATCTGGTGACAAATAAAAACGAACTATACTTGGAACAAATTCTCTAATAGTAATTATACGTATTATGTGATATTTATAATGAAGAATTATTCGATTATTTGTAAAAATGGAATCAGTGATGTTTACTCCACAGAAAAAGCAAATAAACGTGAAGTACAATGTGAGAGATTGAAAGAATAATCAAACAAGCAGTTGGAGGTTGAAACTGACAGGGCTGTCAACGTCACTTGGCTGACTCCATTAATTTAACCACATTTTCATATATGTGCAGCCTCAAAATTGCCTTTTCCTTCAACAAAATTGCATTCCTTGAGATTAGTGCCAGGCCAGTCACAAATTGCACGTGTATTTACCATACGTTACTACATATGACTACATATCATGATCCTCTTATGGTCTCCATGTTTTTTAAGCTCCGCCCATTTGACGGATCCCAATAAGTCATGGATCAAAAGAAAATCAACGTTGCACAATTTTATTATCCATGTCCACATCGTAGAAAACATTTTATGCTTCTTAAAGTATGTTCAATTTTTTTGAATTACTATTTGCGTACGCATCATTCAATGCTAAATTAAGGTAGTACAACTGCAAAACCGTGTTGAGACAGATTTTCTTAAAAATTTGCACAGGTCTTCTGTAATGTCATATGAAAACATGTATCAAATTTTACAAGGCTTCACCATCTAGAAATCGAGATATTATACATTGAAAATCGTTTCTTTTTCGAATCTCCCATAAGAGTCCATGTTAAAAGTAGCAATTTTTAAAAATTAACATCTAAATAACTACAGGGTAAATAGCCTTTTTAAATTTTGCAAACATGTTAACACTTTGCTAACGAAGATCTGTGCAATTTTTGAATAAATCCTGTCTTAAGAAATTTCATCTGATGATTTTACATCAAGTTAACACATAAGGACAAACTTTTGAATATACTGTCTCGGTTGTACTACCTTAAAGATAACAATTTTATTGCGTTAAGATAGTTCTATAAGTACAGTGAAAATAAAAGTTTTTATGTCATATTATCTCGATACGATGTAGTTTTTGAGCAAAAGTTTATTAAGAAAAGTTGTTGCTAATTGTTTGAAAAACAACATACTCAAAATTCAAGGTCATCCAAGGTTACCTGTACTTGTCACGTATGTATGAAAAATTTTAAAATCGTAATCTTAGGATATTTTTTAAAAACTTGAGGAAGCTTCTTTGAAGTACAATAAAGAGCTGCGAAAAATTTCAACAAGTTCCACTAGCCAGAAGTCAAGATATCAAGAGTTGAAGATCGCAATATTTAACACGTGCTCTTATGAGAGACTGCAGAAAATAGTGATTTTTGACAATAAATATCTCGAGTTCTAC
>JAPYYW010002702.1:0-19043 GCA_030522545.1 Cremastinae sp. A BG-2022a
TTTTGAAAAAATGGAAAGGGGTATACCTTAAAAAATTCGCAAAAATTTTTGAATTTTTTTTTCTCGTTTTTAAGACCTTATTCGATCGGAAATTTCCTGCAGATAACAAAAGTGCTACTCATTCGGAGTTAAATTCAAGAATTCATATTGAAAAATTGAAAAAACTGATCGAAAAATCAGTTTTTTGACTTAATTCGCTGATAAATTCACTGTCACTCGATGAAATCAACTTTATTAGGAGTAATTTTTAAAGATTTTTACAAAATGAAGAGAATGGCGCTAGAATTATGTTAATAAATTTTAAAATTGATCACTCTGCAATTTCGAAATAAAGAGTCTATACAAACATTGTTCTGTTAAAACGCAATGTCTAGTAAAAATTTCAAGTCAATTCATCGTCGATAGGTCTATTTCTATAGAATTTCATACTCTGCATTGCCATCTGGTCACGATGAGTTAAAATAAAGTAGCCTATGTTAAAATCAACGTTGAAAACTGTCTCTATGACAAATTTCATTCAAATCCTTGCAAACGTGTTTGCATGATTGAGTAACAAACATCCAAACATACAAACATTCACATTTATATATTAATAAGATAAAAATTTTTCACATTATACGCGCAATGTTTCTTTTTATCAAAAAAAAATGCCAAAATTCGTAACAACTATTCACTTTTTACATATTTAACGATTAATTTTGACAAATTACTTGCACCAGGGCGTAAAAAAAGTAGCAATAATAATGAGAATAATAATAAAAATGATGAATATTCAGGGGACGTGGTATATCACAGGATTGACATCAGCTTCAACTCGATGTACATGAAAATGTACTCGCAGGATAAATTCTGCGTGAAAGCGTTGGAGTTCTCGACGCCCATCGACTTCGATCGTTTGTGCATTATTGCACCGAGAGCGAAGAAGATACCGCGTTGGTTGCGAACCTTTCACTCGTTCCATCCGGCGATATGGCTGTCCCTGATCGCGACGCACTTGATCGTGACAATAGTCCGATACTTGGTTAAAAAAATTCGTTCGAATAAATCGAATAAATCGAATAAGGTGTCCCTTGGAGGATTGCTCGTCGAGACTTTTTTCCTGTTCATTGGAATTCCGGTGAAGTTTCGAGTGACGCAACTGGAGAGATTTGTTGTCGGGGGCTACCTCGTCTTCGGAGTAACGATGATGGGTACGTACACGGGTACCCTCTACCACAGTTTCACGACCGAGATGTATTACAAGGAGATCGAGAGCCTGAAGGAGCTCGACGAGTATGGGATTCCAATTGGCACGGGCTCACCGAACCTCGGGGACATTTTCGGCCTCGAAGAAGCTGACGACGATCCGGAGGAGATAAAGAGCCTGCGAAAAAAATTCATCGTTAATAATCGCACGGACATACCGACGATCGAGAGAACTGCTCGTTATCGAGACGTTGCCTCGTTGTCTCGCGAGCACTCTTTCTTCGTCTCTGACAACAAATACGTCGACGACACCGGGGCGAGCGTGCTTCATCTCATACCCGACTGTCCCAGAGCTTACTACCTCTCCTTCGTCTCTGTCAAAAATTCTATATACATACCACGTTTGAACAAGCTCCTCAGAAGGTTGCTCGAAGCTGGTTTGCCTCCACTGTGGAACTCAGCGATGATCGATCGTTTCACCCAAATTCAGCGTCGTTCCGCTAAAAAGTCCTACATTACGAGCAAGCGAGTCCCTTTTAACTTGTGCGACCTTCAGACAGCTTTCCTGATACTTTTGATTGGCCATGCCGCCGCTTTGCTTATTTTCATTGCAGAAATCATTTACAAGAGAAAGCTCGAATCTTCCAAAGACAATCTTCATCGTACGCCCGTCCGCAAAGAAATAATCAGGATTCGCAATACCCTGCGCTCGCAGTGACGAGCTATAACTTCAAATATATTTTTCAATACGTTTAAAATATGTATATAGATATTAAAAAAGAGAATAACCAACGTACATTGTTCCAGAATACAATAAAAGTTTCATTAAAATAGTACTTCGTCTTGTTCAGTTGCCATATACGTTCCATTCTTTCTTTTTTATTGCCATTAACTTTCATCGTTAAATAAACATTTTTTAATTGTTAAATAAATTTCTCGACGTCGTTGAAAAATGTTCACAATCACCCATACGTCTCGTCTAAATTTTTCATTATCTAAGGTGCGCTCTCTCATTCATTTTTTCATAACAAATATTTTTTTCGTGCTCGAAGGACTATGGAGTAGCCTTTTCTTCCCCCGTTTATTATATTACGTATGATTATATTCTGCAAATAATATTAATAATAACAACAACAACAACATATGGAGCACAGTGTGAAATAAATTTGAAAATTGGTACGCGAGCCTGTGCTACATGGACTCGAACTTTTGTCGCCATACGAACGAGTCGTTTTTTTTTACAATCGCAGCGTGAGCACCCTTCATCCAATTTATAATACAGCATTTGGATAAACTATACGTACGTAGAATATATACATTACGTTCTTTTTAAATTGTCACTCTTTTACAATCTTGACAAATATACAATATTACAGATTAAACGTGGAGGGCACGAATTTATATTGAAGACAATTCCACATTCGGCATTTTTTATATTTTCATTTACCATACGATATATCTTGGTACCAACATTTTTTTCTCTCGTTTCTATCTAGAAAAGTAATTGAAAACACGCTGTAGCGTCTCGATATAAAATCCAATATATTCCAGTGGTCTTTCTTTCTTTTTTTTTGCATGCTAAACCCAAATGTTGCATCTTTCTCTCCAAATTGACTTACAAAAAATAGAGAATGACAATTATAGTGTATAGTAACGATTATCTAAAATAATGTAATTTAAAACAGTATAAAAATAAAAACCGAAATGCGATCATTTGTGACATATTCAGACAATTTAAAATTTTATAAATCTGTTTTCAGTGTCTCGATGCTAGTTTAAAAATGAAACATTTTTGACGAGCCAACTCAGCGAAATAAATCTTTTTCCACACGTACGAATAAAGTATTAAATATTAACATAATTTTACAAGACCAGAAACAACCACTGGAGATAAAGTTTAAAAATACAGAAAATTAAATACAACGACCCTGTCACGAATCCGATAAATTCTCTAAAACAATAAGAATCCGAAAAAAAAAATTGATAAAGAGACCCGTGAAGGCACGTCTGGCATATTGTGGAAAGTTTGAGAGAAAATGAAATATAATTAAAACGACCCAATTAACACTACGTAGAATTTACGTTTATCATTTCTATCGTACAGTACTTGAGTTTAAATTGCTATTCCCGATTTTTGGCTATTCCCATTCCATCTTCTCTCAGTAGCCTCTTAAAATAAACTAAAATACGGAATAATTGAGAAACGAAATATATCGTAAGAATATAAGAATGCGAAGAGGAACGAGAATTTCTGCTACAATTGAAAAATTTCGTCCTGTTGCTGCTGCAATTTTTGCAGCGACGTTCTAACCCGCCTGCCTTGTGTCATTACCACAGCTGATGGAAGACTGTGCACATCGTTAGTGGATAATGGCCTTAATTGCTCAGACGGACTCTCTGATATAGAGCTCGATGATACAGGATGTGAATTTCGTAAGCGTGCAGTTGCTTTTCGACGATGCATAAGCGTTACATCTCCATCGTAACAAAATCTGTATGATGAACGAAATTTATGAGAAAATTTTATACTCTGTGTTAAAAAACATATTTTTATCCACTTTTCAAGCTATTATTGATGTCTCAAAATCAAAAATAATTTTCAAGTCTTTATTTTTTGTCAAGCAATTATTGGTATGATTCAAAATAGCTGAAACACCTTGAAAAATACTTACTCGCTACTTCCTTGAACTCTCTTAACCTCGTTCTTAACTGTCGCTATTGAAGAATCCATTTTTGCTAAGAAGTCTGTAACGGATGCATCGTCGTCATGCGGCGATGTTAGCGGTGATATCAAGTCCTACAAAAAGAAAAGTTCTTAAATAATTTCTAAACAGTATCAAGCTGACACAAGTTCGTAAACTTACGCTTGATAAACTTGTATTCGTTTCTGTACTACTTTGAGCAGACTCCAAGTTGCCTAACGATGAACTAGAATCCACAGACACGGGAACAAGCAAGTGTTCGCGCAAAAATAAACTATCGGATGCCCACAATCTGTTAATTCTTCTAATTTGTTCAGTCTGCAAAAAAAGAATGAAAAAAAGAAATTATACAAAACCATTTGTCCATTTTTTAAACGTTTAAAAATGATTAATTCTCTAAGAAAAAAATTATAATTCGTTATTTGTGATCGACGTAAGATCTGCTCCGATCACAGGAAGACTCAATTTGTATTTGATCAGTTTTTCTTGATGGTAAATGTATGTAAATGTATTATATTGTTCTCAACTGACAGGTATAATTTTCTGTCAGTTATTCAATTTTTTATGCTAAAAAAAAGCGAACAACAATGATGCATCAATAATGAAATATACGTATGTCAAAAATTTTTGTGACAACCACTTCATGGTTGAAATACGAAAGGGAGTGAAAAAGATCACACGACGAATCACGAGTATACTTGAGGGTGAAGTGGAAATCACGAGTGTTCGTCGGTTTTGCAAAATGTACTCACTGTAGCTCCATATTTGAGAGCGATACCTTGAAGGGTATCAGTCTTAGAAATAATGTGTTTTATTAATTGTTCGTTTCTGGTCATGTGTTTCGATGTGCTACCGTACTTTTTGAGTTTTCTACTTGAATCGCGAATAGATCTACGTTCCTCCATCTCTCCATCGCCATCGCGATCCATATTCACATTCTAGTTGTTTGATACATAGAAACCTTCGTGAAGTTATTGGGATATTATCACTTTTTGTTTTTTTTTTTTTCGATCGAAATTACGCGGAAGTTGGCTGCGAGCCAGTGGTTCTCATTGAAAAGTCAATTTAATGTCAGACGATAAGTTGAAAGTAATTGGCAAATCGTGTTGACTGGATGATAAGAAAGGACGAATGGAGTATCAATTATAATAATACAGATACTCTGAAAAACGTTTTGTCGATAACTTCGTATGGGAACAAAATTAAAATAGTCCGCGATCGTAAAACTTCAACCTAGGAGTTTAGTGACTGGGCGTTACTCTCTGGTGCAGTAAGTGTTTTCTTCTTAACGTGTGTGGATAAAAAATTTAACAAATAAATAATTGCGTTTGACACGAAAAGAGTAGATTGTGCAATAGTCTGTAAAATAAGTCGTAACTCAGTGCCTGAGGTTCGTATTGACCATCGTTATCTCGACGAGAAACCTTTGAACTTTCTATTTTTGCTGTCAGCTTAGTGGAAAGGTTACGAAAAAATTGCGACTTTTAAAACTTATTATTATTGTTCGATCTTGCTAAAAATTGGTCATCACAGAGAGTCATAATTTTGCAAATTTTCCCTGATTCACAGTTTTACATTAACAATAGTAGTAGTAGTAAAGAAACAATCTTGATCTATCAATTTGACACTTCAAAATTGCAACACAAAGCACAATTTGTTGGTTATTTCTTATTTTATTAGGATTTATGTACATTCGAGACTTTTTAAAAATATGATGGCTCTATAAAATAATGCTTTAATATGAATTTACTTGAAGGGAAAATAAATAAATTTGCAGATACGTAACCATGTCGCTGCACAATTTAGTAGATGGAGACTGCGCGAGGCCAAATGCGCTAATACGTCTGACATCGCATCTGACCCAGGACCATGGATTCCAGGACGATGGTTTGCAGCGCGAACGTGTATTTCCACCAGGGCACGATATCTCTGTGGCTGACAGATTTGTGGAACAATTTTTGGAAGAGACGAACAGTGCTCAACCGCAAACCTTCAAAATGGATGGACTTTTGAGGGAAATGCAAAAAATAGAATACGGCCCCTCGTGCGTAACGCCTGTACCTCAGAGAAACACAGATTTCGTGGGACAAGATTCAGCCTGGGCAAGCCAATACCTTGCGTCCGGCTGTCACTTCGATGTAAGATTTTTATTCATCTCTATTCATCAAATTCTTATTATTTAACTCTCAATGCGAGTCTTTCATGAATTTTCATTTCCTTATTCTCACTATAGCATTGAAATCTTTTCTTAAAAGCAGAAAAAGATGAATTATAAAAAAAATTAATGAAAATTTAAGGAAAATCATCCAGATGCGATATGGAATTCGTCATTGAATGCATTGCCGAGTAAAAGAATGATCCAGCCCCCGACAGAAAATGAATCGAGCGAGCTCGGTTTGGGTCCTTTGTGGGCCGATGAATATTTGGAACATCGTGTAAGCTTAAATAATAATAACAACTTAATAAAAGAGCTCGATGAGCCTGGCAGGGAGGATGAAAATTCTGCCAAGGAGCATTCTAAGTTTATGAAATACATGAGTAAAGAGAGTGATATTTTGATGGACAAAAATTTACAAAAGCCATCTACCAGTGATCCATTCGAAAAGTGGTCGGAAAGTGGGGCTAATTCAACTGAGGGTGCAGTCGATTATAATACAGAGAATTTAGAAACAGCTGAAGCATGGGCAAATGAGCTCAAGAACGAGAGTGAAATAAATATAGGTAAGAATAAATTTAATAACGTTACAGCAAAAAACTTATAGATGATTTCTAATTGGACGTTTTTTCGAGCAGATCCTGAGAGTTATGAATCGGTATTTTGGGCTCGTTTAGAAAAAGAATGGAACAAAATTCCAACGTTGAACAGTCTCGTAGATTCTCATCCCTGGCTGCCAGAATACGAAAAATATTATGACCCCTTCACCGAGTATAAATTCAATACGGATAATCCGATGAAGGATGTGAACAATGCACAGTTCACATTGGAAGAGGGAAAAAAGAGACTGGAAGCTGGAGATTTGCAAGGTGCGGTTCTCTGCTTCGAAGCTGCGGTACAGTCTGATCCTAATAATTCAGAAGCTTGGCTATTGCTGGGAAAGACTCAAGCCGAGAACGAGCAAGAGCCTATGGCCATATGTGCCTTAAAAAATTGTTTGCAGCTCGATCCTTCCAATTCCGTTGCTCTTATGTCCCTGGCTATTTCATATTCCAATGAATCTTATCAAAATCAGGCTTGTCTCACACTCAAAGAGTGGATATCGAAACACGAAAAATACAAGCATCTCGTCTTCTCGTCAGACTCGCAACCTCGGGCCAAGTCAAACGTATCGACTCTTCTCTTCAAGTAAGTTCTCCCTTCTCTCTCTTTTTTTTCTCGCAAGGGTCAATTATTAAATACCATTTGTTGAGACATTTCTTTCTTTCTCCAGTGATTTACACAACGAGGTCAAAGAGTTGTACATCAAAGCAGCTAGACTCAATCCTCGAGACGATATCGATCCGGACGTTCAAAATGGCTTGGGTGTTTTGTTTACTCTCACCTGCGAACACGACAAAGCCGCTGATTGTTTCCAGGCAGCCCTGAGCGCTCGGCCAGATGTAAGATTTATAAAAAACTTCGTCGTCCAGTTTCACCAATTTTTCAGAGGATTAACTATTTATTTAGGATTACAGATTGTGGAATCGTTATGGAGCGACTCTCGCGAATGGTCAGCGCTCCGAAGAAGCAATTCCAGCTTACCGCCGGGTCTTTGAGTTGGCTCCAGGCTTCATCAGAGCTCGTTACAATCTCGGCATATCGTGCATTAATCTCGGAGCTTACAAGTAAACCTTCTCAAACACGTTTTTACCTTTTTTTAAAAATATTTTAAAATATTTCATATGAAAATTGGATTCAGGGAAGCTGCGGAACAGTTTTTAACAGCTCTCAATCAGCAGACAGCAGGACGAGGAATCCAGGGAGAAAAGATTCTTCCTGGTGCCACGTCTGATGCAATATGGTCGAGCCTGAAAGTCGTTTTGTCACTGATGCATAAATACCATCTAAACGAAGCAGTGGACAATAGGTATGTCATATTTTGAAAAACTTTAAAACCTCTTCCAACCAGTACATTACGTTTTACTCGACACATATTTTTTTTTCAGGGACTTGGCAACTCTCAACAAAGAATTTGAAATCGAATGAACGAGGCGAATGGCACGCGTTTGATTATTTTCGAAGAGGTATCATTCGATATCAAAATGAAGTTATATCCGAGTAACGAAAAAATCGGGATAACGATAAGAACGCAATAAAAAAAGATCTTGGACTGTGTCTACGAAAATAAAGGTAATTCGAATTCATCGCGTTGAAATCTGGACAAAAGAAGAAAAAACACCCACACTTACTCGGTAACTCCTTCAAAAGTAACATTTAATACCATCGCAGTACCATAAATGATTTTAGGATTTCGACATTTTTAGTACATGCGAAATAACTTCGTCGACAGTTTGCGTAGTGAGAAGTGATTTTACGGTATCATCGTCAATAACGACCGTAAATAGAATTTTCACATTTTCACGGAGTCGTTCCTCGAATACCAAATCACTGTCATCCACTGTTATCGGCTGATGACCACATCTCCTGATCACAGCGTCCAGAACATCCTGAATCGGAGCCTCGGGCCATCCGAAAACCTGACAAAAATTGAACAAAGATCAAGCGTGCGATTGTGCTTGTTTGCATATATGTAAAATGTACCTGCAAAGTTTCTTCCTCGATGAGAATCTTGAGAAGATCGGCAATTGCTTTCAACAGCTGTGGCAAAGTTAGGGATTCGCATTCTCCATTTTGAATTTTAATTGCAGCCGAGGACGCAATGTCGAGTAGCTGAGACTGTAGCTTTCGTTTCTCCGCCTCGGCCATCGCGTCCTCAAGAATGTCACGATGTTTCGCCCGGATGTGTCTCATGAGACAGTCTTGACGGATGAAGGCACGACCGCACTCCGTGCAAGACTGCGGTGGCTCGCGTCTGTGGGTGTTTAAGTGAGCTTGCAACGATGATTTCGTCGCAAAAGCCTTTTCGCACTTGTCACACTTGTGCGCTACATCCGAAGAAAAATTCATTAATCGATAACTGAAGTATTATTACCTTCTGGATTATTTAATATTTAATAAAAGATAAATATTTACGTTTTATTCCAGAATGTATGAGACTGTGTTTCGTGAGATCTTCCTTTCGAGTGAAAGATTTGCTGCAAATGTCGCATTGAAAACCGATCGCTCCTTCGTGGGCGAATTTAATGTGAAGATTCAATCGAGCCTTTCGATTGAAAGCCTTGCCACAGGTATCGCAGTAAAAACCATTCTCTCCAGTGTGATGGAAGAGATGAGCTTTCAGCTGGGCTGCTTGGATAAAAGCTTTGCCGCAATATTGACAAGCGTGAGGTCTCTCACCCGTATGAGTCCTTTGATGACGATTCAATGTTTCACGTGCAGCAAATTTTCGTTGGCACTACAATTTTTTTATTCAAATTAATCTCTACTCATGTTTTACCAAATCTTCAGTCGAAAATTATGTCGAGATGGCTGTCAACTAGGAAAATCGTACTTACAAAATTTAATCAGGAATGCAAGCTTGTAATGACGTGGAAAATTTACAGTTGCAGATTTTTTGAAGAGATGGAAATTCTGATCAGCAATTATGTGAGAACTTACGTGCTTGCATTGAAATGGTTTTTCACCAGTGTGAACACGTCGATGCTTTTTCACAGCCAGGGCAGAAAAAAAAGTTTTTGGACACAGGTCGCACTTGACAGTTCTCTCGCCGTTGTGCATTCGAGTGTGAATCAATAACTGTTGAGGCGTGCTAAATTTTTTATCACACTGAGGACAAGATCTTTGCTGTCTGTGAGTGACGCCAGCATGCGTTCTCAGATGCTCACGAAGATTGTCCTTTCGAGTGAAAGATTTTTTGCAAACCTGTAGAAATAATGGAACGTCGATCATTTTATTATCTCATTATTATGCTTTAATATTATACTGTTAAAATTTTTGATAAAAACTTTACC
The DNA here is from genome assembly GCA_030522545.1 of Cremastinae sp. A BG-2022a. Lineage (NCBI taxonomy): Eukaryota > Metazoa > Arthropoda > Insecta > Hymenoptera > Ichneumonidae > Cremastinae sp. A BG-2022a. The sequence goes on from JAPYYW010002702.1 coordinate 9,936, forward strand.
TGACATTCGTAAAAATTACGTAAAGTTCCGTGACAGCCAGATTGCAGTTTGTGTCGATTCAAGTGATAACGACGGGTAAAATATCGATCGCAAGGATCGCATCTAAAAAAAAATCAACATAAAACGACGTTGATAACATTTTTCTATTGAACGTTTTAATTGCAGTCTCGAATTTTTTTACTCACTTATAAATTTTGGCGTTGAAATGAGTCGTATATTTGTGCTTGTTGAGCGATTTTTTATCGCGAAATGTTGAACCGCACTCGTCACAGGTACACAACTCAATTTTCCAATGGACCACGATAGTATGTCTCTCCAAGGAAGAACGTTTCTTGAAAGAAAGTTTGCACTCTGAGCATTTAAATTGACCACCAGAGTGAGCAATTTTCAAATCCTCTCCGCAACAATGACATTCGTTCTCCGAAACTGGCTGTATCGTTGGCATTTTGCTTGGTCCATCAATATTTTCATCAGCTAAATAATAGAAAGAAAAAATTGCCTTTGATATTTTTTCCAATTCCAATATCAACGCTGAAAGTACAACTATAAAAATGTTTGTAGCTCACTATTCGCCGTGTCATCAAATTCTTCAGAATTATCCGAATCATAATCGGATATTTTGAACTCCAAGACATCCGTGCTATCATCCTCTTCTCTGCATACATTCAAATGATCGCTCAGCATCTATTGGAGCAACATTGAAAAGCACATTAAAGAATTTATTCTGATAAAATTAGTGGATTGCGGATTCAAATGATCTTACGCTCTCATTTTGGAAAATTCGCCTACAAGTTACACATTGGTAATTTGTGATTACTGGAATACTGTCAGTGGTGTTTGCTGCATGATGAAAAAAAAAAAACTTTGCTACAGTCATTTATACATATTTGTTGAAAGACTTTCCTTTATTGAGATAAAATGGGTGGAAATGACAGAACTGTCATAAACAATGACTTACCCATTTTATTGGTAACTCCAGTGTTATCTAATTAATCTCAATTTGGAAAAAGTAACGTTAAAATCGTTTCGATCGACACAACATTATTGAATAAAAAATTATCAGAAACTTGGCAGACACTATGATTAAATCGTAATTTTTCACTGTGTACGTATGTATACAAAAATATTGTGTTTCTGGAAAACAATAAGGCTGTACACTGTATCCATTGATACTAAAGAGTCCAATTTTACTCGGAATGTTTGCTTGTATATTCGTTCATTATTTTTGCAATTTTATTCGATTTGGAGCACGAAATTCATGTTTCACCGTGATTGCAAAAAAATGTATAAAGTAAACTTCTTTTTAATGGAGTTAATAGAGGCCCATGTCACAAACTATGGAGGTTCTACAAACGGTATCGCCGCCATACTTGTTTCTTCAATTCGTACGTCACCAACATGGCGATCGCAATTAGTATTCGAATTTTTATCAAGTACATCATCACCACTTTATACGAATTTGCTGCTATTTCATAGCAAAAAAAAAGCTTATCTTATCGATAAAAACGAAAAAGTAATTTCATTTCGATAATTGGAAAAATATCGAAATTAAAGGGAAATCGAATATTTTTTAGTGATTTTTTAATGGTAAAGATTCGGTATACAATTGCGTGTATCTCGAAATGCAAACGAGATATTATTATTTTTTGTCTTTAAAACGGACAATGAGCGTTCTCAATCTTCCTCGCCGGAGGCTTGGTCTGCCGCGGGCTTGACCTCTTCTTCACCTCCGCTGAAGTCTCCCATGCCCTCAACTTCCTCTTCGTCGTCGTCGGCGGCAACTTCCGCATTCTCGAGCTCGGCTCGCTCCATTTGTCTCGCAAGCTCGGCCTCGTCGGTCGCAGTTACTACTTTCGGCTAAAATATCCAAAAAAACAGAAAAAAAAGATACGTAAAACAAAAAAAAAACAAAACAAAAAATTCGTCGAGCATCAAAATTAAACAAAAAATTCCAAGCAACGAAGCGTCAGCTTACCGCCATTTGGACGTTGAATACACCACCGAGGGCCATAATTTTCGATTGTACAACTTCGATCGCGTTGTTGAGAGCTTTCAAACCGTCTTGCTTTTCGGGCGTTGATGTCGTCATGACTAAATTTAATAAATGTATTTGTTTGAAAGACGTATTTAGAAAAGAAAATATGTAAGATTAATGTTCTTACCATAGAGAGGCGGAGCAATCAAATTGATTTTTATCGGGATTTCGTCGGTCGAAAGCGCTAAGCCAGCTTTGAGCGCGGTTTTAACCGCATCTATACCTTCGTAACCGTAACAAGCGACTTCCACATCAGCTCTTATCTTGACAGCCTGAGAAGTCAGCTTTCGTTTGATGTTGTTCAAAAGGACATCTCTCGTTAGATCGTCGAGCCCGCATTCGGCCAAGATAGACGGATCTCTGTGCATTAATATTTTAATAACTTGATCAATTTTGTCAAACACCAGAGAAAAGATATTTTTTTTTATTGCAAAACTCACAATACTGATTGCTTGAAAAAGTCGTAAGCTGATGCTTTTTGCTTTTTGTATTTTTCCTCAAAGTGCCATGCTGTTTTTTGATACAACTCTTCCAGTTGATCATCATTGTCGTAATGCAGCAGCTCTGCCACATGTCTCAATATAGAATTGACCGCCTTTGCTTTGGCATATCTTTCTGTACATTTTTCTATATCTTCGGCAGATACACGACGTTTGCTCAGATCGATATATCCTGGATTGAAATTCAAACAAAAATTAGTGGATCGTTTTCTCCTTGTTGAGAAACAAAAAAAAAAGCAGAATTAAGAATACTGACCTTTTTCCTTGTCTACTCGAATGACAACGACGGGCTCCGTTTTGCCCACTCGTATCAGTTTATTTATAGATCTTATGCGTCTCCTGGACAATTCGGATAGTAATATCATTCCTTCTATATTGTTGTATTCCAGTAAATGTACATAGGCCCCCATCTCAGCTATGCTCCGAACGTTGACCATAACAACATCTTCCACTTCAGGATATTTTTCTTTGTAAAATCGACACGACAGTACCATTTTTTCTGAAATTTCGTTTTAAATAACCAAACAAATTCATATTTAAAAAATAGTTAAACTTCGAGATATCTTGTTTAACATTTTTGAGGTTAACCAGAAGGTTAGCTTGTGCCAAAAAATGGCCAGAAGCTTGCCAATATCTTGGATCGAAGTACCTGCTGTTTATGGAAATTTTGGTAATATAATCGAGGGGTATTTACACTACTTGGAATCACTTTTCAACGGTACAAATCTATTTGAATATGTCAACAATCCATGTGGAATCTTGTCGTTCACCGGATCAGGCTGATGAAAGGCCGAAACAGTGGTTCTCAACGGTGCTATCATCCTCGATGCATGTTTTCTGATGCTCGTCGCTGAATACGCGACCTTGGGTAAGTTCCACTTGCGACCCCAACGATCGTCGCGCTCAGCGAAAAGTAATGGAAAATCGACGCGTTTATAAAACGTAAACAAGCCTGTTTCGAAACAAAAAAATTATTCAAGTCGAATCATAAATTATTCTTCATTATTATACAAAATTCAATTCATTTTTAATCTTTTATTTAAATATTGTTGCATTTTTATATACATATATGTACTATTTCAAATTCTCATTGGCTGGTTTAGTAAATTGACACCATGTGATTGGTTGTCCAATGTTACGATAAAAATCTAAAAATATTCCAAAGGAGGTATAAAATTTTCAATTGCTGAAATATTACTGAGTAATTAGTTATTTTAAAAAGTTATTGAATCGAGATTATAAATGAAAAATATCACGACGAGAATGAAAAAAAGTACATAATAAGAAGACGAACCAATCAGAGCCATTATAGAAGTAAAGAAGAGGGCGCTGCACGGTAAAAAACGGCGGGCATTGTGTCGGCCGGTTACAATTCCATCGTTCAATCACTCGTTCGTCGAAAACAAAACAAATGGCACATCATCCGAATCTCAATTGTACAAAAAAGATGAAAAGCTGAATTATCAAATTATCGGACTCATTGAGAATTACATAAAACGCACTGCGAGTCATGTTATCGCGTCCAAGTTCTCGTACAACGAATGTAAAGCGAGCGAGGTCTTTTTTTACGAAACGAGACATCCGTTCAAATGGAAGATTTAGCTGTTAAGCTTACGAATTCAATTACAGACCAAGTGGCAGATGCGGGCTCGAATAATTGCCACGATAATGGCAACGAATCGGTTATCAATTACGGCGAAGGGACTCCTCAAAATGGTTCCGAAAATCGACACATTGACAATTCAATATTCAACACGATATCGAAAATTGTCAATCCCACAGCAAAGGTGCGAATATCAATTACTTTTATTCCTTATTATATGTATTGTAAAATATTAATAATTATTCGGTTTCAGGTGCCAGAAATTCAGGATTTTAAGATAGTAAAGCCAATCAGCAGGGGAGCTTTTGGCAAGGTTTTCCTCGGTTACAAAAAAACAAATCCGGAGAGAATATACGCCATCAAAGTAATGAAGAAGAACGAAATGATACACAAGAACATGGCGTCCCAAGTAGTCATAGAGAGAAATGCTCTGGCGTTGACTCGAAGTCCGTACTGCGTCCAGCTCTTTTATTCTCTCCAATCGGTCAGTTCCGTCTATCTTGTTATGGAATACATGGTCGGCGGAGATTTGAAGAGCTTGCTGGGAGTTTATGGCTACATGGAAGAATCCATGGCTGCTTTTTACACGGCGGAAGTCTGCTTGGCCTTGGAATATCTTCACTCTCACGGCATTGTTCACAGAGACCTCAAGCCCGACAACATGTTGCTCTCTCGAGAGGGTCATGTTAAATTGACAGACTTTGGTCTCAGTAAGATATCCATGATGCACAGAGACCTGGAAATCTCTGATTTGGTGAATTGCACGCCGAGCCTGTGTGCAAGAACACCCGGGCAGCTGCTCTCTCTGACTTCTCACTTGTCCTTTGGCTCCGGTCAAAAATCATCCGTCGATCCGGATATCCTGAACTCGAGTGGTAACAGCAATCCAGCAGTTAATTTGCTGTCCGCGCTCCAACACAATTCAAACAATCACCAATGCTTATCTTCAAACTCCTTGCTATCAACTGGAACTCCTTCCCTGGATTACTCTCACGTCTCCGGAGTAACGCCTTTTCAGTCTGCGGAGGATATTCCTCTGGCTGTATCACCCAGAGAGGAAACTCGCAGGGTAATTGGGGACGATAATAGCGACACTTTGGACAGTTTTCATACCTGCGAAGCCTCCTCTCTGAAACAATCGAAAAGCGTTACGGAGAAAACGGAGGAAGAGGATGAGTCGACGCTCGAGGCGGAACATTCCCAGCAACAGCTCGTCCACACTAGTCCCATAAGTTCCTGCGTAAACTCGTTCGTTCGAAGTACCAAGAGAAAGAGAGCGATGTCCGCTGCAACGGGTTTGACGCAAGAGATCTCGATATTGGAATTGGAAGGAGACTGGACGCCAAAGAGGAAGAATCGAGGCTCGATGTTTCCAGCGAGAAGTCCAACGATTGCGTCGAGGATACTTGTCGACAAGAAACTGGAGAAGTACGGGACGGAGTTGTCGAACGGGAGTCAGGAACCCGGCGGACGGGTCGCCTTCAGCACACCGGTCTCTTCGATGAAGCAGCGAAATTCCGACGAGGTGAAGAAGCTCAACGACGAGAAATCTGTCCCGATAAAGGCAACCAGATTCGATATTCCAGTTGCTCACACTCACTCTGCCCCGGAAGCATCGCTGGAGCATGGAAACGGGGGGGATCATCGCTCGCCACAGGGAATATCCCCGATAAAGACGCCGGCCCATTCGTCTTCCAACAATTACACTCCTTACAGGGCCCAGAAGTCCGTTAGAAGACGAGCTCCTCAGGGAGGAATCAACCGTTCCGACGATCGAATACTCGGGACACCGGATTACCTCGCTCCCGAATTGCTTCTCCGTCAGGGCCACGGGCCTGCCGTCGATTGGTGGGCCCTCGGCGTCTGTCTCTTCGAATTCTGTACGGGCGTTCCACCTTTCAACGACGATACACCGCAGGCTGTTTTTGCCAACATACTCGCCCGTGACATTCCCTGGCCCGAAGGTGAAGAGGTCATTTCTCAAGCCGCGACCAAGGCAATCGATTCTCTTCTCACCCTCGATCAAAATCTTCGACCTTCCGCCAAGCAAGTCCGAGAGATGACATTTTTCCATCACTTTCCTTGGGACGAGCCACAAAAAGCTACACCTCCATTCATTCCACAGCCCGATGACAATTATGATACCTGTTATTTTCAAGGTACAACATCCTTTCTTTCTTTTTCTCTCGTATTTTAGATTTTTTTTTTATTTCTCTGTAATTTATTCGCGCTTTCTTTGCTTTCAGCGAGGAACATACTCCAACATCTCGACGTTAGCAACTGCGAGACCTAGCCCTCGTCAGTAAAAAAACTGATCCAAGATGCAGCTCTCCACTACAGTAATATAGTCTATTATTCAGGATATATCATATTTTTCTTTTATATACGTTTGTATGTTTTATAATAATATACATGTTTTATTGTTCGTACAGCGAGGCCCATTTACTTGCTTCCATATATGCTTCCATATATTCCATCCATGTATTTCCCATCGGCGAAAGAGTCTCCTTCCGAATTAAACCTACAATCGTGGAAATAATTGACGATCTTTTCGAACGCTTGAAAGATTGATCTCGCGGTATACATTTTCATAATCATTTGGAATTGTCTTCTTTTCGGAAATTTTTTTTTTCCTCTTCTTTCTAATTTTTTACAAGTTATCACTAAAATATAATATTCTAGCGGCGGAGGTTGCGAAGAAACAGTTTTGCGCGGAGATTAAGAGAACTCTGATCGATCGGTATATTGACATTCACCTTTATTATATTTCTACGTTCTAGTTTCTACGATTTTTTGTTCTATTTTAAATTTTTATTTATCCATGGCAGAAAATGCGTAACTCTCGTGTAAACGCCAGGATACTGGCCCTTGCCGCAACCGATTCCCCAGCTAACGATACCGACCTGAGTCCATCGTCCGTCATTTACCATCAAAGGTCCGCCGCTGTCTCCCTGAAATATTGGTAATTTCACACAATTTAATTTAAAAATAAATTTAAAAAAAATATTGCTCAAGATATAATTAATTTTTCGAAAATCATCCTTTTTTTGGGCAGTACGTCAACTGTACTCTTCACTTCTTTACTCTTGACATTATTTTTTTTTGTATTTCATCTTGAATGTGGCTGCTATAAAAAAAATTGACTATTTTGGAATAAATTTACTCAAAAAAGACTCTTCTGCAGTTTTAAAACGCCAAATTTAACTTAAAATATGGTCTTGAGTAGAGAAGTGAAGAGTAAAGTTAACGTACTGCCCTTTTTTTGTTATGAAAAAGTAGTTTTTACGATTAAAAAAAAAACAAATAAATGAGAATGCGAGTGAATGAATTACCGAACAAGAATCTTTTGCAGCGAGTCCAGCGCAGAGAAAACTGTCGACGATTCCACCTGGAGCGGCACCACCGTATTTGTATTTGCACTCGGCGTTGGACCAGATCGGGATGGAAACTTCTTGAAGGATGGCCGGCTGCGGACCGCCTGGGAAACATTTACGAGTGAGTCAATATTTCTTTAAATATTAATTTAAAAGCTCCTCGCAGGTTCTTACTCTCTCTCAACGATCCCCATCCGATAACTGTCGCCGTTTTACCGGCGTAAAGCTGGGATCCTGTGGGCAGGCAGATCGGTCTTATAGCCTCGGTGAATTCGACCGGTTCGTTCATAGTTAGGATCGCGACGTCGTTGTAAAGAGTCCTCGGGTCGAAGCCTCGGTGGCGAACAACGCGTTTAACTCGCCTCTCGATATGATGAACTTCGTTGTTCGTCTTTATATTGTAGTCACCGAGGCGGACCGTCAGACGAGCCACGTCCCATGAATTCATACTGACCAGACGAAAAGAAAGAGAGGAAGAAAAAAAGCAATATAGTAAATATTGCTGATGTTTTAGTGAAAATGAAAATGATAGAAAATAAGCGGTTTCGAATAATTAATTTCTCGGTAACTGAATCGATGACCTACCCTGAAATTTTGCAGGAAGCTTATCATTTATAAGTACTAAAGCCTTCAATTTTTTCAAATAAATTTAATGAATTGTTTAAAACGATACAACTACCTTAAGGTAGTATTACGAAAAAATCGTTACCTCGTAATCAAGATCAGATTTGGTATACTTTCAATTTGTATTTCTATACATCTCTCTACAAACCGAATCACTCATACGTTTACGAGATATTTATTGGCGAAAATCACAATTTTCTGTACCGTCCCATAAGAGTACGTGTTTGATATTGCGATCTTTAACTCTTGGTATCTCAACTTTCTGTATAGAAAAACCTTTTAAAATTTGATACACATACTTGAGCACCACGTTAAAGGACATATGTGTAAAGTTTTAAGAAATTCTGTAGAAAATCATTTTTACCATAGAACCACGGTAGAACTAGCTTAAGGTAGTACAACCGAGACAGTTTATTCAAAAGTGTTAACTTGATGTAAAATCATCAGTTGAAATTTCTTAAGACAGAATTTATTCAAAAATTGCACAGATCCGAACGAATTTTTATCATTTCGTTATATGTAGCCAACCTCCTTAAGGGGTTTCGATAGCCTTGGCTAAAATAAATGAAAACAAATGAAGTTTTACATGTTAAAAGTATAGGGAATCGAAATTCATTAATAACACGATGAAAATTTGAAAGAACGTTCTTTGCCACTAAACAAATTTATATAAAAATATCGTTTACATTATTTTCAAGTAATCGAGTAGTAAAGTTACGTCCTTATACACGGAAAGTATATCTATATTGTCTAAAAATCGCAATTTCATGGTTCAATTGTTCGGAAAATAATTAGACGAAAATTCTAAAAAAAAAATTCGTGTTTACGAATTTCATATGAAAGAATATCCTCTCCACATTTGAACGAATTTTTATTATTTCGTTATAACTATCGAAACCCCTTAAGGATGTTGTCTTCAAAAATGAAAATGATGGAAATGTTTTGAAAATTTTACACAATAATAAGTATCAT
>JAPYYW010002703.1:0-24765 GCA_030522545.1 Cremastinae sp. A BG-2022a
CCTACAACATATGTGAAAACCGAATCGAAATATCAATTTTTCTGGCTGAAATGTTGAAAAATTCAAGTGTAACGCTTCAATTGGACGTCGCTGTAGATACATATGTAAACATATTAACATGGATATATATTTATATATTGTTCAGAGGATAGAGATCATTTACTGTTAACTATTGCTCCGGTCTGAGATAAAGCTAGAGGACACAAATACACGTAAGAGCTATACGTATAATAACGAAAAAAAAAATAGTAGCCGATTGGGAGTCCGTTTATAATTGAGGATTGCTACTCCTGAAAACTAAATTCCTTAGATTTTTCTCAATTATACTACACTTTCGAGCGCGTGCTTTTCTAATCCCAAGACCAATTCACGATTCTCATAAAATCTGAGGTTACTGTAAAATATAAGCTAGAAGATTTTTTCGTAATTTGTAGCTGGTTTTACACGAAAGAAAGAAAAACGTATTGAAATCTTTTATCAAAAATAAGCGAAAAATATTGATATTATAAATGATAATTTTATAAAGTGCAGTGTTACATCACACTTTAAACGACCGATGGAAATGTTGAGTGATTCATAGCCAGATTATCGTTGAACTAAATATTTTCCAAACTCGCGAATGCTCGACAGAGCGCTTTATTTTTCCTTTGCTCGAACGAATACTGATTTCGTTTCTGTGAAATGATGGTGAAAGTATTCGAGAAGGCTGTTCTCGAGCATTCTTTTGAATGGGTATTCTATAGCTCATTATTGATATAATTAATAATGTACGCTTTGAATAGATTTATATCGGTTTGTACATAGTATTTGAAAAGTAAAAAATTTAAAAAAAGATATAGTCCAACGCTGATTTGACTATAAGTCAAGGTCTATGCTTTTTGGAAACAACATTAACTTTTCTACTGTTTAAGCGGTGCATTTATAAACAGAGAACGATGTGTAAAACATATTCTGCACTTATTTCCAACCGCATAAAAATCTCCGTATCACAAATCATTTATATATTTTTTATTCTCAAATTTTAGTGGTAGTCTTCCTGACATAACTTCCTCATTAAAGTGTATATAGGGTGTAGACTCTGTAAACTATTGTTAGAAGATGTAATTATATTATATACATATTATATCGGAGAAATATTGAAATTATGAATTTAAATATACGGATTAAAATATATCGAGGATATTTGGGCATTGTTGCCATTTCAACCATGCTAAATGAGTTATGATGCAAGATCATGAATTTGTGCAAATAATTACGTGAAAGATTTTATGTTAAGATTATGCTCTCATCGAAGAGTTAATGGTCGAAAGGGACGAATCTATGCGTGTCCAACCTCACAGTATACCTCGTTATTATCAGCCTTTTTTTCGAACATTTACCCTTATCTCGTACGATTATTCGAGAGCTCGTACTTTAGTTTCTCTTATCACGTGCTTACGTATTTCAAAGTATAAAGATTGAAAATTCTCCGATCTATTATATTAATTTTATATCAACATCACGACTTAATATCCACAGTATTTTAATAATGATCGTACAATTAAAATACGTAGACGAAACAACAAAAATGTGTCATATTTCTGTGGTTTGAGAAAACAATGAAAACACAATGTTACTATCAATGTAGAATGCGGACGTGAGGAATGAGAAAAAAAAACAATCAAGCGCACCCGTGTGTCCAGTGAACTCATGTGGATAAGATCTATGAGTCTTCACTGTGGCAAAACTTACAAAAATGATAATGAACAGCAGAAAAAAATGTCATGCGAATATTATTACAAAATATATATGTTTAGACGAGGTCTGCGGGAGATTATAACGTGCTTTCGACACACCGCGTCCATTTATTCTCTGTTAACAATTTGTCAATTTTAATAATAAAATTTACACACAAAAATTAAGTATCTGATGTTGTTGGTAGAAAAAAACTACACATTTATTATTTTATATACAAATATTACGATCAAGTACAAAAAGTCATCGTATTAAAAAATAAGCAATGTAAGTCGCAAATGAAACCCAGTGGCTGGCAAAGCCAAGTTGCGACCACTTTTTTATGGTGTGTTCGTAGCTGTAACCGATCTCCTGAGTTTCAGAAGTATCGAACATTAGGCCGAGATAGGCCAGATGAAAGATTGTTAATACTGTGAACCCGACGTTGGTCGGCGCCACCCACCAGCAGTTTAACGACTTTTTGCTGTGAGTACATTTATCGTCGGGGCATTTTTTGGCAGCGATACATGCGTCAAAAGTTTCGGCAAGAACATTGCGCAGTTGAAACTCGGCGTATGTATAAAAACCAAGGCTTAGAAGAACAGCCGCCAATTGAAAATTCAAACCGTGAAGAAGTGAACTCGCGATGTACGTAAATACAACTGCGCTGAATTTTCCAAGGCGTCTTCTCGCTGGACGGAAGATATCTGTCAAAATAATATTTGTTTGTATTGTGTTACCTCTACACTTTATTTTCTACATGACTCACATAGTTTCAGCCAAGTGTGCATTGGAATGTTCCAAAAAACGACCACCTGGACGAGTGAACGCGGCAGCTCGATTTCCAGAGGTCTTGTAATTGTTACTTGCGACAGAGGGTATCCTCCGAGAACAAGTACCAAAGACGTTGCGTACGCTATAAAATAATGTGAAGATCGGAATGCCAAGGCATCTCTGTACGCAAGAAACCATCTGCAAAAAACATTCAAATTTAACATTTTCATTCCCGATTTCCCAATAATAGTGACGTGAACAAATTATATATAGTTCCTTCGTTGGATTTTAATGAAATATGTGAACTCTTATTTCTTGATGCCAGAAAGCCTTTCCTCATAAGTGGGCCAACTCTAAAATTTTTATATAAAATACTAACTTTCCTGCATAATCGGAAAGCATCCATTGGGCCCAACAGTTTGATATTCCCAGAAAGAAGAATGAAATCACAAAATATTTGATACTGGCAATGGTCCACCAAAAATCCTGGAAGGAAAATATTTCAAGTAGAATCTAAATATCATTTTTTCTTAAAAAATGAACTTCAATGTAGAATTTACCCAAGTCATTTTGAAGTTTTGCAAATTGGAGTAATCTTTGAAGGAGACCCATGGTCCAAAGAGAGAAGTGGCCGCTCCAAACACATATCCCAAATATTCCAAAATACTGGGGATAACGTCGGAGGAACCAAGATCTACTGCAAAACTTATGGTCCTCATAGAAGCAATCATAAGAACACCTCGGACTTTGTGCCAGTTTATTGGCTCCATTAAAAATTCTCTTTTCGGAAAGAAAATGATTCATTGAAACTTAGAAAAAAAAAATATATGTAAATATTAATAGAATAAAATGTTAACTTACCCATACAAAATAATGGCTAGACTCAGTAAAAATGGTTTAATTCCTCCTCTATATGCTTTCGGTAAGTATAAGAAAGCATATGACAATCCTACAAAACTTATCAATAAATAGAAACATTCCTGCACATAATGACGAACAACCCAGATGCCGATGGCGGTTGAACAACTATGAAACATCCGAGGAGAGCAGTATCCTGTTTGAAATTTCTCTTTTCTTTACATCCAAGTAATTGTCAGGTAAATCATTAATTAAACGAGGTACTCACGATTTTGTACAAGCAGTCTAAAAAATATTGATGAGAGTATCAGAGGATAGAAATACTCGGCAGTATCGGTGATGCTCGGCGTGAGACAATAATTGTACATTTCAGTAAAATTTTCACTAGACACATCATCGTAATATTCGTCGTATTCGCTGATCTGATTGTGGTCGCAGTCCTCGCAGTCGTCGTCGTCGTCGTCATCGTATAAAAAGAAAGAATCCGATGCCGGCTCGTCCAGCATTTTGAATTTTGTGAACTTGAGCTATTGCTCAGTGCCATTGCATCTTACGTGAAATAAAAAAAAACACTTATTCGTTGTGTTTTTTTTTCAATAAGCAATTACATTTGATTCTCGCGAAATTATACATTTCGTATAATTAGTTTTTAATGACTTGCTATGGAGATCACGTTGAAGATGTTATTAGGGAAGATTCTAACCTCGATGCGTCTAAAAAAAATTTTTTAACTGCTTCTGAGGTTGTATTATTGTCGGTAAAGAAGTTTTTTAATTCTTGCAACGAAGTTAGAATTCTGACACTTCATTGTAAATACCTATATGTATACTAAATTCTCATTGAGATTTCCCAATCAGCTGATTTTTCTTACAGCTGCTGACAGTAGCTGACGTATACTTACCTACATTTTCTTATTTTTACAGCACATTATTTGTACAAAAAAGTTCCTATGAAAAGTATATAGACCAATAGTTCGCAGAAAGTAAATATACTCAATTAAAAAATCTTGTACTATCAAAAACGATGTAAAATAGTAAAATACCTGACGCTTTACATGAGTCTCATTGTTTCACACTCAGTCAATTATTATATCATTCATCGCAGTTAGTGAAATTAGGAAAATATTACATGTGGGAGGTAAGGTTAACTTTCGATACTGAGTCACGACGATATGATAGCATCGAAGGATAATCGAGTGACAATGCTGGACGATGAAGACCAGCAAGGTACATTTTCTCTTCAAAAATAATTTTTATTTTCCATCGAAAAAAAAATAATAATTTTTTTTTACAGGACCATTGTTTGATGATAAAAAATTAAAAATATCCGACGCTGGTATTTATGCTTACTTAGCCGTATGTTCGCTCAGCGTCGCGGATTTATTTCCAAACGAGTGGAATTCAGAATTCAATCATCAATATGTAAAATCTTTGTGCTGTCACTTGAGGGCAAATGAGAAAGTAGAAACAGTAATGCTGATGCTGGCAGAAGGCAAGAGTGGTCAGAATCCTGAATTGTACATAAATTTGTTAATGGAAGATCCAGGTCTTGCGGGGAAAGGAATAATAATTATTCAAGATGTTGTGCTATTTGCTGTCAGAAAAGGTAATTGTTAAGAAACACGTGTTAAAAAAATACTTAATGATTATGATATACAACAATAAAAACATTTATTGTATCTGAATCAAAACAAAAATTAATTAATTAAGAAAACATATCAATATCTAATTGATATGTTTTGTCTCTTTATTGCATTTGTACTCTTCACAGGAATTGTATCAGGTATTTACTCTATATGAAGAAGATTAGTAATGCAGAAAAAAAAATTTTTATGCATAATTTTTGAAGTGATTGTTAATTTTTTAAAATTTTCTCTAAACACAAGACTTTTTAACACTTTGATTTTTTACACATATTTTTTTCAAAATTTTTTAATGTATACTTTTGAAGTGCTTGTTTATTTCCACAAGTATAAGTAGATTGTTCTCTCAGCACGAGACTTTGTAGTATATAAACTTCTACACGTGTTTTTTTTTTCATTTTGTCCAGTCATTAAAAAAATGTTTGTATTTCAGGTGAGTATGATGCAAGGCAAAGAGTACTTGCGAGACGACTAGCCGAGCTTTTGAACGTTCCTTTTGATCTCATCGAATTATATGAACATTCGCTGGTCGAATTATTGAGCAGAGAAGTGGCTGAAAGAAGCGAGTAAGTTTATCTGAAATAGCGATTAATTGAGAGTGGTAGAATGCAAGTCTTTTCTTTGCAGTGCTGAGGAGAAAGAGAGCCAGAGACGAGAGAAAATGCGAAAAATAAAACGTTACGCATCCGTCGGGGTAGCTACGATAGCTGGCGGAACTTTGATAGGTTTGACGGGCGGATTGGCCGCTCCTTTTATCGGTGTGGGAGTTGGAACGATTCTCGGAGGTGCAGCAACTGCAGCTATCGCTAGCACGACCGGTGTCGCCATAATCGGTTCGATTTTCGGCGTTGCCGGAGCTGGTTTAACGGGTACATAGCGTTTCGAAAAAAAAATCATTTATATACTTTCAACCGATATCTTATATCGATGAAAAAGAAACTATAGCACAATGATGAATTATCAAACAGGATATAAAATGAACAAGAGAGTAGGACAAGTCGAAGAATTTGGATTCGAGCCGCTGTCGCGACTAACAGAGACGGATCGTCAATTGCATATTGTTATCGCTATAACAGGTTGGCTGAAAGACGAAAATCCGCATAATGTTGCAAAGCCCTGGAGATGTCTCGCTCTTTCTCGAGAACAATATGCGCTCAGATACGAAACTAAATATCTTCTCGAGTTGGGCCAAGCCTTCGAGTATATTTTGAGCATCGCTGTTTCATTAGCCACTCAAGAAGCTTTGAAATACACTATTTTATCAAGTAAGATGATCGAAAAAAAAAAAGTTTAATCGCGAAAAAACCTTTCAATTTTGCACTTTTTATTCAGGTTTAATGGCCGCTGTAGCTTGGCCGGCGACTCTTTTGTCGATCGCTTCCGTCATTGATAATCCGTGGTCGGTTTGCTGCCGACGCAGTTCCGAAGTTGGCAAGCAATTGGCACACGTTTTATTATCGAGACAACATGGAAAAAGACCCGTTACGCTTGTCGGCTTCAGCCTCGGAGCGAGAGTTATTTTTTATTGTCTTCGAGAAATGGCGGAGATAGGAAACGCTGATGGAATCATTCAAGACGCCATTATACTTGGAGCGCCAGTCACGGATAAAATAAGTCAGTGGGACAAATGTTGTCGAGTCGTCGCCGGTAAAATTGTTAATGGATATTGCAGGTCAGATAAAAATTGTATATTTTTTTTGGCGTACACGTAACAAGAGAGAACTAAAAAAAAGAAACTGACATTCTATTGTACCAGGGATGATTGGTTGTTGCGATTTTTATATCGCACCTTATCAATGACGACTGGAGTTGCCGGTTTAATGCCACTTTGTTGCAAGAGAGTGACAAACGTCGATTTGAGTACAATAATATCGGGCCACACCGAGTACTCTGATAAATTGCAGGAAATACTCAAATTTGTCGGTTTAAGGACACGCGAAACGGAAACGCTCGACGCCGACGGTGTTTTGAAGAAATCTTGTTCGGGAACCCCACAACTGAGCGCAATAACCGACTTGGACGAGGTAAGACAGTCTAAAACATTATTTCCTTAAAAAAGATGACGAAATCTGTTCATCTGGTGACTTATTTCAGAACAATCGAGGCATGAGAGCCTCAAAATCCGATATGTGCCTCTCGGCTGTCTTCCACCGAGAATCTAATTAAGAATTCCTCAACAGTCCGTCCAAATAGACGAGCTTTTCGTACCATTCAGAGAAAAATTTGGAACGTTTGTAATCTTATACATTTATAGATTTGATTCAACCCATGGAGTATTATTACCGATAATCATTCATATTGTAGTATTATTGTGAGAATTTTATCGACGTTGACCAAATCAATTATGAACCGCTGGCGGACCACAGATATATAATTATAAACTCGTTAGATAAACTATAGAGTATTTATACTTAACGAAAGCATGATTTATTTACACGAGATATGCATGGTGGCAAAAGTTATGCCCGTATCAATTAGAGTCGTCTATTTTCGACATATCTTTGCTATCTGCTGGAACATATAGCTTTATACACGTAGAAAATATAGTATCAAATTTTATCAAAGCTTAAATTTATTACAATGATTCGAATATACACTCGACGCGTTTTAAATACCTGTAACATTATGAAACAGAAGTATTTTTATTTTGTTATTAAAAATTCCTAGTTGTAGTTTTTGTTGTGTGATAAAATTTCCTATGATATGTTTCTCGTGAAGAAAAAGTTTATAAAAAGCATTTTTTTTTAAATCTATATTTTATTTTTAATATTGTGTTAAAAATTTTTATTTAACGAATCGTTGGAGAATGGTTATTACAATATAAAAATCGTTGAAGTCCATATTGGATCTTTAAACGTTGTAAAAATTTTTTTATCCAGTCAATGAGTGATCATATATTACAATTTACTTAAAATTTTATCACCCTGTGATTAATATTAATATTTTTATCACTCGAGTTATTATACCGCTGTTATCACAGTTAGTTTCACATCGTAGAAAAAGTGCAATCATCCGTTATCATTTCCAAGATCCAATATAAACTTTTTTTTAACAGTGTGTGAAAAATTGAGAAAAAAATTAAAGTTTACAAATAATAGCGTAAATTTTCTAGTTTAGACTAAAGTTATAAAGTTGTAGAGGTGACCGCACTGACACCGTGCACCAGTACGGTCGGCGGTAAATCAGCAGTCAATTCCGTTAATAATTGCAAGTATTGTCGGCTCGCCGAGTCATCTTCCCAGCGTGTATTAGCCAGAATTGGCACTGGGGATGGGAGATAAATGAAACTAGCCGCAGTCTCTGATGAATGTTCCCTTATAAGTTGATTAACACTGTGCAAAAGAAAAATATATACTAAATACTCATTGAACACGCACAATAAATGAATCGGCTACGAATATTAAAAAAAAATGAATGAATGTTTCCTTATAAGTTGATTAACACTCTGCAACAGAAAAAATGCTAAATACTCATTGAACACGCACAATGAATGAATTGGCTATGAATATTTTTTTATAAAAAAAAATGAAAGGCCACATCATTCTCTTTACCATTTAAAGTCGGCGATTTTTTCCCGAAAATTAAATAATACACAAAGCGATTACAATCATGCAATTATTTACGCAAGTCCAGTGGAGGAAATTAATGTATCGATAAAAAATATGTAAAAAAAAATGTATCAATATATGTGCAATTTTGAATGCCTTATATATTATTATTTAATGTTTACCTCAAAATGTACGTGCGTGAGACATTACTCAGTTCATTATCTCCAGAATCGCTGGTAGATTCGTAAGCTCGATCAGATCTCGTCTCGATCAGAGGTCGACCTTTGAGCCCTGCTATCTGAGATCCCCAATTCGAAATTTTTTGAATGGACGCCGATATCCGCAGAGAGTCGAGTAGCTTTCGTATTCTGTGTTCGTACGAGATTCTTGGATATTCATTTACCAAGCTGTGGGACTCGCTTATACTCAGATTCGAATCGTTATCCGATATCTCGCAGTGGAAGACTCTGAGATGAAGATTTTTCCAACCTGGCACCATGTTTATTATACATGCTAGTTGGAGCATGAACAAAGAGGTAGTGTCGAAAGCATCCTGATCCGATGGTTCGAAGAAATTAACGGGCCAGACATCGATGTAAGAGAATTTCCCATTTCTAAAAAAAAAATTAATAAATGCTGTGAGCAGTTCTATACTAGGAAAAAATTAAACATTTTATTACTCACTTGGAGATCTGCGCCTTATCGAGATTGTGGAAATTTCTGCACAGACACAGATTTTTTTTCATACGCAGTACGTCGAGACACATTCCAACATACTCGACCGGACCTAGAGTTTTCAAACTGCCGGGTTCTCGCAGCGGAAAAGCACAATTGTTTCCATTTATCGACGAACTATTTTCAAAAATGGAAGTTGCATAACGGGATTCTTGTAAAAAATCTCGAGGCATCTCTTCGTCGTAAAATCCGAGAATGATGGTATTAGGTTTCATCGCTCCCATCCCGGAAATTCTAATCAAATGCTGCAGTCCTTCGCGAACAGTTTTCGTTACGGTCATTTCGACGAAAGCCTTTACCTTCATATGATCGACGAAACTTAACCATTGCGGATATTCGTCGATAGTTGGATCGAGATTCTGGCCGGAAGTAAATTCTCCAATCTTCACGTGGCCGATCACATACAATCCACCTTTTTTGAGATCGTTAACAAAATCGATCAAAGGACAAGCTGATCGAGGAGAAGAGACCATCAGCAACATTTGGGGACGCCAAAATTTAACGTGATCTTTTCTCGAGTCCAACATAAGCAAATATTTTCGAACCTAAAAGTAGAAATCTCAGTTTTCTGCTCCTCTGTCTTCTCAAATTACATAAATACGCCCATGATAAAAATATAACATTTTTCGAACCTGATGAAATATAAGAGCTTGCGATATGCTGCCCCAGGCAGCATTTTTGCTCGGTGAAAACAAGTGTAAAACTATAATGAGTATAAGGCAAAGTATGATACTGCTCGATGCGTAAATACTGTTTATCGTGAACATCATTATGAGTGTTCCCAGAAGACCTATAGTGGCTGTGTGCCACGTGAAGTAGTTGAAAGTTGGCCTGGAAAAAATAATGTTTGATTTTCGAAAAGAAAAAAATTAAAAAAATGTTAAAATAATTTACCTAAAGTTCGGCGCACTGGCAAGTTCTAAACCAAGACAAGCGAGGTTCGTCGCGAGATAACTCAGGAGAAATAATACCGAATTTATCTGAGCTATTGTGTTAAGAGAGCCTACAAGGAGTATCACTTGCACGAGAAACCAGGAAGTGAGAACGGCGGCTATCGGATTGCCTCGCCATGTTCCGTGCACGATGAAATTGAGTCCAGAACCTGTAAAAAATATTTAATCATTATGATTATATATCTTTTTTACACCGATGTTTATGAACGTACCGAAAATATTATCTTTGGCGAGTGCTTCGAGAACTCGACTCGATCCGATAAGATTGCTCAGACCCGCGCTGAACGTTGCAGTCAAAATTCCAACGGCGACGAACGGTGGCCAAACATTGGTTGGCATCATGTAGATAAAATTATTTTGCAGTAAAAATCGACTGCTCGTTGCTGCGGTCATTATTGACAGCAGAATGTAGCATAAAAACGTGAAGAGAACAGCCGAGAGCGTTCCGCGTGGAATGTTTCGTCCTGGATTTTTCAGTTCTCCGCTCATATTTGCGCCAGCCATTATTCCGGTAACTCCGCTGAACAAGACACCGAAGACACTCGCAAAATCTACCATCGTTCCTGCGCTCGAGTAATCACCGCTGTAGTTTGAGTACAAATTTGAAATGAGTGTTGAGGATTGTAGGCCTGTGTACGTGCCGTTCACGTGGAACGTTGCGTTTTGTACAAGAGTATTGGCATCCGGTATTGGAATCTATTACATAAATGTCAAAAATTATTTCTTAACTATGAAAGAAAAAAACATTTCGACATTTTGGGTAAATTTTAAAAGTTGAGATAAATCAATCAATAGTATTTAACTCACGTCCATCGGTCCTTTTACGAGGAAACTGATGAAAACGCTTCCAAGGCATATGCAAACAATGGCTAAAATCGCTACGCTTGTCTTCGCGAACATGGCGGCCCCGATGAGGCAAACGAGGAGATTCGCGGTGTTAAGTACAGAGCAATAAAGAAATCGCCACCATCGACCATCAGGAATTAGTGCGCTTGCACCGACAAGATATCCCGAAGGTCCGAAATTTTCTACTAGTCCTTCGGCACATCCAGAAATGCACAAAGCACTGGAGACTACATTTGCCATGAAAAAAAGTGTCCCAATGGATCCTCCAAATTCTGGTCCCAGAGTTCTGCTGATCATGACTATTATAATGATATTTTAAGAAAAATAATGCTGTACATTACAAAGAGAATGATGAAAAATATGTTTTTTTTTTGTTAGATATGGTTTCTACAAAAGAATTTGAATAACAAGGATACAATAAGCTCCACCTCCTTCCACTGCTCCATTTGTTGATATTGCGCATACGGATGCTACAGTAAATACAAGGATCCCATAAGCAATGACAAATTGAGCAAGAGTAATCAAAAGACCTGCATTTCCAACAATATATCCTAAAACAATAATAAAAATTCATCATCAATATTTATCATGAAAGATAATAAGTAATTTTTTCAAAGTCTTATAAAAATTGTGTTTACCCATTCGAATGAAAATCAAAGCACTGAACATTGACAGTGTCACAGGGCTGAAGACGCCAGCAAAAGTTCCCAGCGTTCGTCCACTGTCTGCTCCCAAGCTACTGAATTCCACATAGCCATCACCTTCGGGTCTTGAAGATTTTCCAAGCCCTATGAGATCGCCAAGGCGTCTAAAAACACCTCGACCATGTATCAAGGGAGCTTTTTCGTTTGGAACCCGAATCCTGACAGCGTCTGCATTCGTCGATCCAATCTCGGGTGCAATCATTTTCGTAGATTTTGCAATAAAAAAATCTCCGAGTTTTTCCGTAAATAAAAATAAATAAAAAAACAAACAAACGAGAGAGAAACTACCTCGGTACTGAATTCAAAATTTTATTGCATCAAGTATCGCTGAAGCTTTTTTTTTTATCTATTTGGACATGTTTTGTTTATATCTTTGTTTCATTTGTATTTACTGTGTATGTACGCAGATAACGGTTTCGTGTTTTAACTCCAAAAAATATTTTCCTTTGTCACTAATTGGTCACTTCACAAACAACATAATACACACTTCCGAATGACAAAAACTCGACAGTAGGAGTAGAAATCTTATAACTGTGTTACAAAAGCTCATCAAATCTCCGCGTTGATGATGTCATTTTTTATGTCAACGTCAAACAGTGGTTTGAGGTTATAATCATATACATCGAGAGAAACAGAGCTCCGAGAAACTTGTTCGATAAAATGATAGATGGCCTAGGCACAAATATGACGTCACTGATCCGACCAGATCACTGGTCACAATGAAACTGATCAGTAGCTTTCATTCATCACCACGCGAAAATAAAGTTGAGTTACAAAAAAAAGTGTAGTATTTCAAAATGTAAACAAAAAATTATCTGCGAACTTGCTGTCGATAAAATGGAAATATATTTTGTTCGTGATATTAAATACAAGATCATTCTTACCGACGGTAATAAACACCGAATAAAAAACAAAACACAAGACTGAAGCACGTAGTTACTCGGATTTGAGCTTCGATGTATCATCGTGTTGCGTTTATTTTTCTCATCGACATCACAAATATTTTCACCTTTCGTGTCAGATAAGCAGCATATTAAAAAAAATTTAACAATAATGCCTTACACCAGTGAATTGTCACAATCGAAGGAGTACCAGAGTTTTCGAAGTTCCATACCATTGCGAAAAATCGTTGTTGACTCTGATGGAATGAAGGTAAAACTGTCAGTATTGCTTGTGTCGAACTTATTTCATATTAAAAATTTTATATAAAAAATTTTAAAAGCGTTGACCAACTCTTGAAACAATGTAGCTCAAATCATTAGTTACCTGAAATTTATCACTTGTATGATGTGAAATATCCAGTAGTCGTTTATTCTGCATATTTAATATTTTGCGTTGTTAATTGAACCAGGAATTCATCACGTTAAAGTGATCAAGTTTGTCGCAAATAAAGATGCAAAAACACATCGTGGATGATATTTTTTTTTCCTTGATTTTAAATTCACAGTTTTTAAATGTTTATTTTTAAGGGATGGAAAGTATACGATTCGAATCCAAAAACAATAAAATGCCCACTCATTTGTCTTCCACCGGTCAGTGGCACAGCAGACATTTTTTTCAAGCAGATCTTAGGCCTGGCAGCCAAAGGTTATCGTGTCATATCGGTAAGTATAACCAAGCGTTGCAAGATAAATTGGAGATACTGTGGATTTCTTATAAATCAAACACAAAATTGCTCATACCGCTTGTGAACTGTTATTTTAAAAAAATTCAAAGGATGACATAATTTTTGATCACAGGCGGAACCACCTGTCTACTGGAATGTAAAGGAATGGTGCGACGGTTTCAAAAAACTTCTTGATTACATGGAACTTGACAGAGTCCATCTATTTGGAGCTTCTCTGGGTGGATTCCTTGCTCAGAAGTTTACTGAAATTAATTCACACTGTCCAAGAGTGGCGTCTCTTGTCCTGTGCAACAGTTTTATAGACACAGCTGTTTTCAGTTACAATGATTCTGCTGCAATGTGAGTCAAGATTGAATACCGGTTGACTTTACTCAATCAGCTATTTAGTAACAAAAATTTCGTTTTTAAGATTTTGGATACTACCATCTCTGGTTCTTAAAAAAATGGTAATGGGCAATTTTACAAGAGACAAGGGTGATTCAGAAATAGTAGATGCAATCGATTTCATGGTAGAAAGGGTATGTAACGTTCTTGATATACACGGATTTTTTTTTTTAACGTACCACTGGTGACACTCATTTTTTCTCATTACAGTTGGAAAGTTTGAATCAACCGGAATTAGCATCGCGACTTACGATGAATTGTGTAAGCTGCTACGTAGAGCCACAAAAAATAAAAAATCTGCCAATAACCATAATCGACGTGTTCGACGAGTACGCTCTTTCAAATGTCGTAAGAGAGGAAATGTACAAATGTTACCCGAATGCAAAACTAGCTCACCTAAAGAGCGGCGGTAATTTTCCATATCTGAGTCGTTCAGCTGAGGTGAATTTGCATTTACAGGTAAATTGCAAATTATAGAAACAAGTCTTTTAATTTGCATTTCACCGCATACTTATTTTTTCTTTAGATTCATCTCCGACAATTCGAGGGTACAGAGTATGCGGCCTCGACGAGAAACCACCATACGGTCGAGAAAAATACTTGAAATCGTTATTTTATCGAATCTTGCGGAGATAATGAAATGTTAACTGCCTAAAATACGCGACACGAAATTGTACATATGTAGTTATAGGAAGATATGTTCCTAAGAATTAAATCCTTGTTGAAATCTGCTATTTTCCTTGACAGCTGGTCAGTGAACGCATGAAAGCCCAAATCAATGTGGGGGCGTTATCAATTGTGCATACGTTTAAATATGTTTGCGTACTGTAAAAAATATACATAGAAATGTCGCACACGTCCATGACAATATTTGCCGATGTAAAACAAATACTTTAATCGTTTTAAAAATATTTAGTTGTATCCAACTCTTTTTGGAGCTACGATATATTTGAGACAATATGTTTTATATCGAAACGTTTATTAGATGCAAACATTCCCTGAAAAAAAACAGCATTTTTGACAAGCGTCAGTCTGAATCGGAGCAAAGTCTCGTGACATACATAAAAATTTATAAAACGATTAATCGCTTAATCACAAAGATGGGATATGCGTTTACCTAAGTGATATTTCACACGAATAATATGTACGAATGTCGCGACTTGTCTATGATCATAAATGTATAATCACCGAATGTTTTGTTACTACTGGCGACGGGTCGCAAAGAAAAAAAAAATAGATTTGTATAAAAGAACTTCTACCGATACTTTATATCAAACAATCGTGTGTAGCTCGATTGTAAAGCTTCCGCGCAAAAAAGAATTATAAAATTTTACACAAAAAGAAAAAAAAAACGAGTAATGTACTTTTCAATAAGAAGATATATTCCCTGAAAATTTAACATGATTGAAGGATTAAAGTAAACTCGAGAGAATAATAAATGAGTGCTCTAATAAATAATCAATTATATCGGATTTAAAACGCTTCGACAATACGAAGAGTCGAAAGCTTTGGCGCGGTTAACGAACTTTGAAGTTTCTTTACTCGCTGGGAGAGAGAGAGAGAGAGAGAGAGAGAGAGAGAGATGCGATGAGAGACCGTACAAGATTCCACGCGAGGTGGTATCGATTCCCAAAGGGTGGCTGAACACTGGACATTTTCTTTCACATTCGCACACTCGCACAGACATACCTGGCCACAACGCGATCTCGGATTACTCGCTCTTGACAGACTGCTATATACGAGAGTATAAAAGACACGCTCGCTAGCATAACCGGTGTCCCGGCCAGAACTAAAATTCTTAAGAGTCGACTTTTTTTCCTCACAAAACTAAAACTTTCCCCTCTGCGTTGGATTATCAAGGATTACCCGCAATTATTTTTTTTTTAGAAATTTTTTTTTCTAAATTTACATCTTACGCTAAAAATATTTCACAAGAACAGATTATACAGTTTTTATGAAAATCATTGTCTACCCATTTTTTCATAATTTCGTAAAATGCAATGACGATTAGTTGCAGGATCAAAAACTCGATTAGGATCGCTGACTGGAGCGAAACCATTCCGGAGTAGTGAACTTGCGAAATAGAAACCTCGGTAATTCGAGATCGATTCTACCGTAAGGTAATCCGATATCATAATTTGTTATTTTTTACAAAATAGCTCAAAAAATACGGAAAAGATATTTTATCAGCCTAAGAGATAAAGATTACGAATTCACGGCCTTACTGAATGAAATTCAAATTTTCTCATTTAATTATCGTAATATCGTTTACGTAATATCATTCTGGAAAATGATGGCAATAAAATCTAAGTTAATAACTGCATGTCTCGATATATTGACGACCTTCATGTTCGAATTGATAGTGAACTTTTGATGAAAGAGGATGCAAAATGAGAACAAAAGACATGGATGAGGAAACACCTGTGTTTCGTTATTATTTTTTTTTTCTTCTTCGTCATCGAGTGTACGAGTCTTCGCAGGAGAAAGGAAGAGCGTACAATGCGAGACGGTGAACGTAATAGTTGCTTCCCGGCGTCGAACGAGGTGAGTCGCGAATGTGAACGTCAGTGACTCACGAGAGATCGCGCTACGAGTGTGCTCACATTTCTTTTGCTTGACCACATGCATGCGAAGAAAAAAAAACTATACTTCCTAACACAGTCGATAATAATTAACAAGCCTCGTGTGCAGTTATAAAAAATTGAAGGCTGTCAAACGTAGAGGAAATTTATAGAGTATAAACGTATACCGGAAAGAGGTGCTAAAGTAAAAAAGAGGAAGAATTTGAAGAGACCATCAGTTGAAAAGACTCTCAAATGAAACATGCTTCTCGCAATGTTGTTGCACTTTGTTAATTATTATAAAAAATTTTATCAAAGCCTGTGAGTTTCTCGCATAGTTTCTTAGATTCCATGTCTTTGCTTCATTTTAAATAATTTAATCTTTCGCTCGCGTGCGCGTTTTACAGAAAAACAAAAAACTGTATAGCGACAATGTCTAAAATATTTGTCATCCTCTCAATACGTTGAACAACATTTGAAGCATGTTTATTTTTAATTTAAAAAAAGGGAAATAATGCCGAGTCAGCGATGAATTCGATAACGTCGAATTTCGAGTGTGAAAAATATGTGAAAAAGTGCTAACATGAAGAAACTGTCGAACGTTGTGTTATGAACTTTGGTAAAACGCCTGACATATCGAGGAAAATAGAAGAACAAAAAATGGAGCATTCCAATGAGGCGACTCCGTTAATGCTCGAGAAAACAATTTCTCTCTCGACGAGATTATCTTATGCCCTTGGACACATTTTCAACGATCTTGCGGCTGCTATGTGGTTCTCCTATACTTTAATATATCTACAAAGAATCGCCCTGCTCGAACCTATAAATGCCGGTGCTCTGCTCTTTCTCGGTAATTGAAAAATTAAAAAAAGAAAAAAAACAAATAATTTATTTCTTTCAATCTTATCGTTTTCCCTTGGCAAACCGATAAGGTATCTTTATCAGCTAATGCGTGAATTAGAAGTAAATTTTGATGAGAGGGAGAGAGAAAGAGAGAAATAATGATAATATGTGTATCATGGGAAAGGTCAACTGGTGGATGCTCTCATGACGCCGGTTTTCGGGATCCTAGTCGATCGGTACAGCAAGAAGAAAATCTGGCACGTGATCGGCTCGGTACTCGTTACTTTTTCCTTTCCGATAATATTTGGGAGCTTCGTCGACGCTCTGACGCCGGCTGCCATGTTCGTTTACGTAATTAGCATATCGATATTCCAAACGGGCTGGGCGGCAGTCCAGATTTCTCATCTCTCGATGATTCCAGCATTAGCCCACTCGACCCTCGTCCGCGCCGATCTCACTGCCATTAGGTAAGCCATCTCCCTATTTCCTTGTTCGGACACTTGTATAATAACGAGCTAGGCGCGTTACTGCACAAGATGAGATTCCTCAATTGAGTCGAGAACTCGGGAACGCAATCACGCCCGAACTGACCCAATGGGAGCAGGCTTTACTTTCCACAAGTCTATTTTTAGTAATACTATTTTGCTCCGCACTAGATAGTACAAATTTTTTTTTTGCTTTTCGAAATAGATATTCGGCTCAAGTCGGTGCAGCAGTCATTGTTTTCGTCGTCACGTGGATTGTGCTCCCGACGAGCGAAGATTCTGTAGCGCGACTCGGACAGCAGGACGCGTACAAATTTCGAGTATGAATAATCAAATATTCATTATATTTCTAGATGGAATATTTTGTATTCTGGGTATTTATACTCTGGTATTTTAACAAAACGGTAAATTTTTATTTCATTTTAGAATATAGTTTTAGTGTTGACAGCGGTAGGAGTTACCGCGACGATTCTCTTCCACGGTTTCCTAAAGGAGACGCTCTTCGACGAGACACGAGCGAAGGAGAAGATAAGACGAGAAAATGGAACTTTGGCGAATGGCGAAAATTACAAAAAGCGTTCTTGGGTCGGTACGAGTCTTCTTCTGAGAGTTGCCCTTCTCTATGTCGCCAGTCGGCTGTTCATCACCCTGGCAACCGTCTATCTTCCGCTCTACATCGAAGAAACGGAAATCGGCGGGAAACAGGCGCTCGCCACGGTCCCGCTTACTTCGTACATCGCGTCCTTCGTCGCTGCTTTCGGCTTGAAATACATAAACCGATCTTGCGGAACGAAGGTGATTCGAACATCTAATTCGGAAGGATCTCTCTATTGAAAATTTCAACATATAAACCCTATATGATGAACCGAAGATACTTGTTCAAATTTCAGTATACTTGAAAAAAAAGTATTTAGTGCTTCCTGAATGTAATTTCTCATTTAAATAACATTGAAATAATATATTAGTTCATTACACTGAAAACGAAATTTGGTTGATTCAACAAAATATTTGTTTCGATACGTTCAACGATATTATTTTGCAAATTGAACTAAATTCTTGGTTGATTTATATTTTTCAACTAAATCTGCTCTCAGTGTAGCAAAAAGCTATTAACTGTGTTAACGGTGATAAATATTGTAAGCTATAATGATGACTAAAAATTCCTCAAATGTTAGTCATAAAATAAATTTTAATATTGACGCGACAGCGATAATTTTTATTAACTAATAAGAAATAAAGACTTTATTTTATCATATCTTAATTAGCACGGTAAAAAGATATCGTATTGTTTAAAACTCGAGTCAAAAGATATATATCCTCGAAAAAAAATGTATATGTTGTCTTTTTTCTCTGTAGATTTGTTATCTGCTCGGTGCACTTGTTGGAATTTTCGCTTCTGCCGTCACAGCGTTCGGGGGAGGCAACGAGTTTGTTCTGTACGTCGTCGCAATTCTAATCGGAGCGGCTAGCTCTATTACGATGGTAACGGCCCTGAGCGTAACTGCCGAACTTATTGGTCCGAGAACCGAGAGCAGCGCTCTCGTTTATTCGATCGTCACGTTCCTGGATAAGATTGTAACGGGTGTTGTTGTGATACTCATCGAAAAATGGCAAGCTTCAAATATTACATCGATCGTATAATTTGTATGATGTCATCAATTATTTAACACATACACGTTTAATCTTTCAGGCGATGCACGGATAGAGAAGTTTGCCCGAATTACAACAGAGACACTCTGTCCCTCGTGTGCGCTTCTTCAATGTTACTCGGATTGGTCACGTTGATGTCAGTTGCGCGTTGTCTGACATAATCATAATCTGACATAATCGATTATTCAAGCCATCGCCCATTACCCATCGAAACAATTTTGTGTGTGTCTGTGTGTGTTACCATTTTAAAATAACTTTATCATTTATCTTACCGATACTCGACAAGAAGTCTAGATTTCATATTGGCAACGAGAGCAGTCTTCGCAGTGTCTACTTGTATCGAAATAAAATATTTTTACATATCTTCAGGTCATTGTAAAAGTCTTTTTTTTTTAATCGTTTTGTTTTTTGAGATTTTTGCGCGACGCTTGTCGGACAGTGCTGCGCCCGGTGACGAGGAATCGAGATGAAAGCTTGGTCGCTCGATGGCGCTCTGTTCGCCAGTTACGGCGCTCGACAGAATAATTTTCTCTTGACGCCGGTATTATCGGCAGCAAAGATCCGACCATTACCACATGGCAATGACCCTCTACAGAGCTCCAAAGCAAACTCGCGCGCCGCTCACCAAATAATCTCAATTTTACACGCATTTCCGTTCGTTTACACGAGTGTATACAAATATGCGAAGACGCATCGTACCGTAAAAACACGTGGAAACGCGTGTAGGTACACAACGTTGCGTTATTGCTCGATTCTCTCGTGGGAAAAGGATAGTACAAGAATGCTAAAGGAAAAACGAAGGCAGGACTCTCGAAGAGAGAGAGAGAGAATGAGACATTGAGCGAAATATGTCTCGTAAAAGGGAAGGAGGGGGGAAATGAGGCAACTCTCGAAAGAGTTTACGTATATAAGGCAGAATAAGAGTGTGATGCCTGTGTATATATAGTCGAGAGAGTCCTACCGTATGAAAAGCATAGGTATGTAGTACAAATGCGTGTATACAGATGGTGCGTCGGGGGGCGCGAAGACGCGTGACTTTCGGTAGCAGCGCGGAGAGAATGAGGATGTAGAGGAAGAGAAGCGGGAGCATAGGAGAGAACGCGGACAAAGAGGCCGGGGTAAAAAAAAAAGAAAAAAGGAGAAGGATGACGAGGACGGCGACGACGAGGACGAGGATGGCGTCGAGAAGTTGGAACGGAGCCGGGTAGGAGAATTGGCCGCGTTGATCGAGCGAAGATCCGCCGGGCCACCGGGGGTTCCCCATCTGTCCGTGGGAAAACTCGTTTCGGAAGGTGCGCCGTTGCGCACTGGCCGATCGCGCAGATTCTTGTTTTGCTCGACGAGCCGAGGCGAAACCGAGCGAGGGATAAAGATAGAGAAGAATATATACGTATATACATAGGCGTGGAGAAAGAACGAGCGAGTTTGCCGAGAAGGAATGGCGCAGGGAGGGGGCACAAGCGAGTCGCGGCGGCGACGACGCGCGAGAGAAAGAGAGAGAGAGAGAATCGCCGCCGCTGCCGCCGAACACACTCACGGGGGCATGGCGTGGTCCTGCCTGGTGCTCCGAGCTCTAGTAAACAACTTGTGTGCCACTCGTGAGGGTATCTATCCGCGCCTCGTTAAGGATTGACGTATTTTCTGTGCTCTATAGTGGTGCGTCTGAATTCTCATCGTTTTCCCTCTTTCGCTCAGTCTAACCTCCACATTCCTCCTCATAGAGCCTCATATTTTCCACGTGCGAACAGCCAGATAGAGTCTGCCTCTCGTGATTTCTTTCGTAGCCGGAAACCAAACGAGTGAAACGCCGAAAGGAAAATCCGGTACGACGGGACGGGGTGTGTGCTCGCTCGCTCGCTTTTTCTCCCTTTTCCCCGTTCCCCTCGACAGTTTTTACCAACGAGATACGTGTGCGTGTGCATGTCGTTGCTGTGAATAAAATCGCGTTGGAAACAAACCTAAGAGGATGTAGTGCGCGCTATCGTGTTTCTCTCTTCTTGTCTTGTTATTGTTGCTGCTGCTGTGCGCCGCGTTGTGTTGTTGTTGATTATATTATGATGTGAAAAGCAAGAATACAGACTCGGGGTGGAGGAGCGATACAACAAATTGGGTGAATTCGTTGAATGTTGAACTCTCCTCCCGCAACACGACGACACACCATTGCCAGTGCTGTGTCCCCTTCGGTTGAGCCACTATCGCGTAGTTTGAGGAATTTTCAGTTTACGTCGTGTCGTCTCGCTCTCTCTGTCTTTCTCCCTCTCTCGCTCGGTGAGTGACTTCTCGACTACGTTCGTCTCTTTCTCTATCTCTCGCTTATTCTCTCCTCCGACACCGCATCGCCATTCCCCCACCCTCGTTCCCGGAGTCCCTGCCCTCTCTTCCCTCCCGCCCGCCAGCCGTTCCCTTCTTCCCCACTTGGCGTCCCCACTCCCTTTGCGACCCCTTGTCACACTTTGACTATATCTGTCTCGCTCACCCTTCATCGTCATCCCTCTCTACCTCTCTCTCTCTCTCTTTCTTTCCGTGCCACCGTCGCCTGCGCTTTCTCGTGTCTTCTATTCCTGTATTCCTCTCTCTCTCTCCGTCGATCCAGCGCGCTCTATCTCTCTGTGTTAATAATATGTACACCACTACGCCGTGCGCGACGACGACGACACGGCGGCGTATATTTTCGCCACTCGGGAATGTGTCGTGTGCGATATGAGGAAGCGCGCATACACACAATGACGTCGGATTTTTCGTATCTCCTCCAGTCTCGCCCCTTCTTTTTCGGGACTACTTGCTTGCAATACATTTTGAATACGCGCCGTACAGGCTTGTATAGATATTTTCTCATTCATCGGCTTACCCGGAAAATGAGAAACGTCGTCGTTCCTCGAAATGTTCTCCCTCCCGCAGACACACGTTCGATCCTCCAACTTTCATTTTTTTTTTCATGCGCGCACGCGTCTAGCGAGGAAAAAAGAAAGCGCCGCTGAGTTTCCGGCAACGGGGATAATTCGGCAGATGTCACGCATCGCGGGACTCTGTCAATTTTTCTCCGGTCTCTGTCTCGCTCATTCGCGATCTATCCAGTCAACAACGTTCCCCGCTCTCCACGTGTGTATCTCCTCCGAGTACGAGATGACGAATTTTCACTTTGTTCGCGTCACCGAAATTTTCACTTATTTTTATTCTCGTCTATCCAAGACTCGGGGCGCCCGTTTGTCCGAGTACTCCACTGTGTATTGTAGCAAATAGATACGAGGTTCTTGCGAATATTCTCTCTCTCTCTCTCATTTCCCCCCAAAACAACATGTTTTCTTTTTTTGTTTTCAGTGAAGCATAGTTAAGTTATTTCACGTATATTCCTACATTTATTTGTGTACGTACGGAGACGCGTGTGTGAATATATTTATCTTGTTGAACGTGTGTTATATACCTATTAAAAGCTGCTACGTATATGTATTCGGTGTTCGTCACTCGAGGCCATTGCTCGCCGCTTAGATCGTGTGTAGTAGACGACGCCGTAGTAGCGTCGCGCGCACCTCGAGTTACCTCGAGCCGGCTTCGACGCGCGTGCACACAAACACACACACGCGCGCGCGTACGCGATTATATCGACATTCGGTAAACAAAATGATGAAAAAGACGATGAAACGCTTGATTTTGTAAACAAATGTCGAATCGCGCGCTACGCGAGCGCTTCGTCTGACGCATTTTGAGGTTATGGT
The DNA here is from genome assembly GCA_030522545.1 of Cremastinae sp. A BG-2022a. NCBI lineage: Eukaryota > Metazoa > Arthropoda > Insecta > Hymenoptera > Ichneumonidae > Cremastinae sp. A BG-2022a. The sequence goes on from JAPYYW010002703.1 coordinate 23,037, forward strand.
CGTGCCGAGCGCAATTTCATAATGAAATAACTGGGGGTGGATGTAATTGGTCTAAAAAATGCTCAATCTGTGGTAAGTTTTTACGTTTTTTTTTTCTACGAAAATAGTCAGCCGTGAAAAAAATTCTCGCTTTTCGCCTTTCGTCAAAATTTATCACGGATCGCGGGAGAAGGTTTTTGAGAGCCGAGAAGCCATAAAGAACGGAATTCTAATGATCGGTGACAGGGATGCTCGAACGATAACCGCGAGGTGACGATGAATCTTGAACGACACTCCGAGAGCCGAGAATAATCCCTATCGACCGCGTTATGGCGAAACGTATATCGGATAATTGTTTGCGCAAAATTAATCGAGATAAAAACGAAAGTCGGGGATTTAAAAAACTAGTAATAAAATTTGTTTTTTTTTCTTCTCTTCGATGAATGTTAATTTTTATACATACGGATTACGGCATGTATGTCCGTGCTGATATACAATGCGATGACACATGTAGGTCAAAGATTTTTGGAGATCGATATTGAAAAATTTTGTGACTCGTTGAAAAACTGTTTAAATTTAGTTTGAAGTTAAAAAAAGACGATGAGGCGGGGGAAGGCGAATTTGGTGACACGTAGCGCCACCTAATCGTAAATTTTGGTATCGGTGAGCTTGACAGACCGCTCGGTGCGTTTTGTCTATTTTTTCTGACGTTGTTGACGATACTTTTATTCGAAGATTACCGCGGGAGGCTTTGCGCAATCGTTTGCCCGATCGTCATCTCTTTTTTTCTCACTCGCCCCCGGTTTTGGTTGCGCCGTTAGCCCGCCCCTATCGGTATGTCGCCGATATCGATGCGGGCAATATATCAATCCTCGAGTGTTTTCTACGCAAGTGTACGTCAGAGTGCATTCCGCTGCGAATGTGGAGCCGACACGCACATACCCGTTATGCGCTCCTTCGACGTACTACGCACACACTCGAGTGATTCGCTTCTTCGGTTTTATGTCCCATTGGCGGACGCTTTGTCCCTCTCTCGCTCGCTCTTCGACTGAATGACGAGACATTCAACGATGCTTCTCACTCCTCTTCTCTCTCTCTCTTTCTTACTCAAATAAATCAAATTTATCTAGTCGAAGAACAAACTGAAGAAAAATCTTCGGTAAAAAACTGAAATTAACAATTTGCCATTGGAACGTATATACTAATCATATTTTCTCTTCGTAAATATATAATATTAAAGTCTTACGTAAAAAAAGCTCAATTTATCGATTGAATCATGTACATGAATAAGCTTTACTTTTAATTCTGTACGGATCTCTTTTTTTTTTAATCATCGGCCTGTGAAATGTGACAGAGTGAAAAAAAAAGTTTGTTTATTTGCGTTTGAACTTGAACTTATTAAAAAAATTCTCCTTTTTTGCTTGTCTTAATTTTTCGATAGGTGCGATGCTTATTTCATCGATGATGCGATAAACATAATCCATTGAAAAAGTATGGACCTCTGCCTATCCCTGTTGCTGAAAACATCGATTTTCAACCCCGTAGAATTAGCAAATAATAGCACCACTCAACATCTTTTACCAAATACATGTTATTATTTTACACCGCATTTCCTTTTACCACTCACACATTTTGGTTAAGGTATAGCTCGGCCGTCATATGAGTAGTCAAGTTGACAATTAATTTATATTGATTAAATTTAAGTCTAAATTATGAATAAAATTAATAAAAACTTGAATTAAAAATATTT
>JAPYYW010002704.1:0-23770 GCA_030522545.1 Cremastinae sp. A BG-2022a
TGTTTACACAAACAAGGTTAGAGCACGCGTAAGGAGGTTAGAGCACGCGTCTAAAGTGCGACAATATTCAGAGTAAAGATACCTTGGGAACGTCCTTAAATGTTTTTCATCAATATTGATTATTTGTTGATTTCGATATATTTGGGCGTGGCAAGAGGAAAGTAGAGTAGAGGTACGAATTGTACTTCAGTTAAGCAACGCCCGCAGTGTAATTTGTTACAAGTACACGTATGTTGCATTTATGGGCGTCCTTCGAAATTCTCTTGGCGTCTATACATACAACGTGTGATTCGTCTGTGACAATCAGGATACTGCAGATACGTGCTGGGTTTACAATGTCCTCTTGGTAAGGGCAGATCGCGTACCACCCTCGGTCGAACGTGGTCTTGGCACCGCAATTAATCCTCAATTCGTTACACGAACCGTACTAACGGTTAATTATTGCCCATTCATAAAATTGGACGACTTACGTCAACGATTGAAGGCCATTCGCTCGAATTCGTTTTCCAGAACAATAAAATACACACGCCAATCCATTTCAGAAACGTTTTCATTCGTCCTCAAACTTTGCTTCTCGAAGATATTACACCTCTGTGCCAATAAGGCAGAATTACGTCAAAAGAAACGATTGTTTATCTTTAATGCCAACGAATTTTAGTGATTTTTTTAATGGTAAAACCAAGTGGCGACTTCAATATTATAAAATATCATAATTTTTGGGCTGCTTTCTCGTTTTGAGGAATTTTAATGATTATTTTTTATAGCAAATGAATAAAGGTTAAATATATGTTATATATAAAATGGAATCATTTGGCAGGAAAATAAATTTTTGCGGTTTTTACTTGCTTTATGGAAACAAAAGAATCGTTTGCGTGTGTTTTTATTGGAATAATATTGACGTCACTAACGAGAAATATTTTATTTTCCGAATAATCTTTGAGGTTGTTGATTTATCGAGCGCTTTAAAATCGAACAGGGGCTAGCGACAAAGCTTCGGGTTGAAACGAGTAGAGGAAAGAGCAGAGAAGTCGGGCAGAAACATAAAGCTCTGTTAGCAGGCTTGAATCTGCGGTTACATATATGTATTTTTTTTTCCTTTCACATTTTACCCATTGCCAGATATTTTTTATATATTCGTATTTTTACTGCGAGCAAATTTTTGTGAATTTGTGAATTTTTTAAATGATCATTAACGTATCGTAGCTCTTTTGGACATTCAAAAAAAATAGTCACAATATTGAGAAAAATATGTTTTTTGTTCCCGTTTTTGACAACTTTAACTGTTGTTTTTTTATTAATATTTTTTCGGTATGTATTTTGTTCTCGTTTTCTTGCTTTGGTGCTTCTAGAAATTCGTTTTCGATGCAAATATACGTGCACACATATATAAGAGATATTACGATATGCTTTCGCGAATAAGAAATAAAATACGTGCACTTGTTACTTTGGAAATGTGCATTTTATGTATGCAGTGTATGCATCCATGCACCAAATGCGCACTTGCTTATCAGAATCTTCGAAAATTCTTCTCCCACGGCCAGTTCTCGAAAATTCTGGAAAAATATATTATATTTTTTCGTATCGATGTTTAAAAAAATATATAGTAGAATCAACGAAGTGATACGAATGAGAATTTTAATTAAAAATAGACAATTACCTGACCTGACTTGGATGGCTTTAAATTTTCAAGTTCTCTAATAAATTTTTTCCTAATAAGCAACAATGTTTCTTAACGAACCCAAACTCGCAAGTCACTTTGTTACGTAAGACAAACTATAAGAAGAAATTTTATGATTTTACTGTTTTACTCGATAACTATATTTGAACTATTTAAGCATTTAAGTAATTTTTCGTGAACGGAACGCTTCCGCAATTGGCTTGATACTGTTTTGGTTCGACGAAGACCTCAGGCTTAATAAAAAATTTAATAATTAAATAAATAAATAAACTTAATAAAAAATTTCCATTCCAGTTTTTTCCTCAATTTAACAGCTAATTTATTTTTTGTTTTATCTTCTATTATGCTTCCAAGCGCTTTATAATTTTTCCTGGAAATTTGAGCATCCGAACTAAGGCGATAAGTGAAAACGAGAAATTTTGCATATTAAAATAATATACACAGCGAGTAATACTCCAAAATAATTTACATAATACAATTTTAGATTAAATTTAATTAAATTTTTAAAATAAGTAAATTTCGTTTTTTTTTCTATGTACGTTTTTTTTTAAATTGAAAACCTTGTAAGTTTTAAAGAAATTTACAAAATACCATAATGTTTGATGCATAAAAAAATATATGCTGTATGCTTGTATATTTTTAAACAGACGAACATACGTTTGGACGGAAAAATGTAAAAATTCTGAAGTGCAGACGAAAGCTCGCTGTCGTATATGATTCCATTACTCGTCTCCCGTTTTCTCTCTCGCTTTCTCGTTACATTATTCATGCGTGATGGTCGGCTTATACTGCACTTGGGCAACTTGTCGATTTTGCTTGTACGCATGCTTAATCTGTAGGCGCAAAAAGAATAATCGCATTATGCGTCCACGAATCCTGCTGTCATCATCATATTTTACATATACACACAAAATCCATCGAAACTTTGTTTATTTCCGATACCCCTTCTGCATTCACCACTGAATAATTCATCAAACATCGCCACCTGAAAATTCACCAATTGTTATTATTTGCAAATAAAACAGACACAATAACAAGTAAATAGTGTACAGTAAAATTAATAATATCGATTCTGTATTACTTTGTCATAACCCTATCAACAAATAATTATTGTGAGAGCACATTGATTAAGGTATTTCTAGCGTGGTAGTATATTCAAAATTTTCCTTCCCATGTAAACTAAAGGTAAAATCATCAATTGAAATATTTTCTATAGATTTTTTTAAAACTAGATAAATCTTCTTTGATGTCGTTTAAAGATTTGTGAAACATTTTAGAATGGTTTACCATCGAGAAATCTGAATATTTTAAACACAGGTTCTTAAATGGAAAGTTTTACAAAAATAAGTTACGATTTTCAATAATAAATATCTCAATTTCTAAGTGATGAAACTTTTTAAAATTTGGCACATACTTGAGCACTATGTTAAATAATAGAAATTCTGTAGAAATTCATTTTTCCCATAGAATTACGTTAGAACTGCCTCAAATAATTGCATATAATTTTTATGTTCGTTGTTTCAACGAACATTTTTATTGGACACTACAGTTAATTATTTAGATGGGTGAAGAGGGAAACACATTTGAGTTATTCGTGTGAAGGAGGTTTCAGGTCCACATCCCTTTCAACACTTTACACGAGAGTTTAAATAAATATGTAATTACGCAACAAGGGAAAACGAGTGGCAATGTACTCGAGATTTGTCCATGAAATAATTGTGCATTCATTCTACGAATATTCAGTTTTTTCCAACACCAAATCTATTTTGCATTATAAAAGAGAGAATACCAACGTGAAAGTGAACCGAATGAATATAAAGAAAACAGAAAATGAAGATTTTTCAATTCATGTCGTCGAGAACATTTTTTATGCTTCACTTTTATTACCATATTTTTTCAGGCTATATTTGAATAGCGCGTCGTGAGTTCTTCCCGAACGATTCTTGTCTGATATTGAATTACAATAATTATTCGACCCGTTTTCCAGATTGAATTAAAAATTTGACCTCAATTTGAATCTCGTCCACTAATTCGGTATCCGCATTAATCGAATTTTCAATTAAGGTTTGTCTAAATATTATTACGCAGTATAGTAAAATGTCACGTATGGTAAATATGGTACACGGAGAGAATATTATCGTAAAATTTATTGCGGTGGACTTGAGTTCAATTTTACTATGTTCAATAGCTCAGTGGGATCATGTTGCCAAATTTTTAATTTTTACTGTCGCGCTACCTGCGACAGGTGAGAAATTTTCTATGGTCAACAGCAAAAAATTAACAAAAGATTTTCGTATTTTTATCAATCGACTATATCAATCGATTAATACATACTCAACTCATAAAAATACGATATTTTCGTATTTTCGTATTTCGTATTTATAAAAATACCAAAATCTTGTTAATTTTTGCTGTTGACCATAGGAAATTTCCTATACTTGTCGCAGGTAGCGCCATAGTAAAAATTAAAAATTTGGCAGCATGGTCCCACTGAGCTATTGAACATTATAAATTTACGATAATATTCTCTTCGTGTATCATATTTACCATACGTGACGTTTTATTACATTGCGTAATAATATTTCGAAAAACCTTAATTGAAAATTCGATTAATCAGCACACTGTTTCTGGCAACATGGACCCACGTTACGAAAGAACATAGTAATTTTTACAATAAAATTCTCCCTGTGTATATAGAGAAAATTTTTCATCCCTGTATCGAGACCTCGATACGTCCGCTGAAAATAGATATCGCGTATTTTTTCGGGAATATTTTGGAGTATACGGCTCTCGTCGACGTATTCGTCCGTGGAGTGTCGCATCAGAAATTCGTGCTTGATCGATCTTAAACGTACAGCACGCTTGAACGGATCGACCCTAATTTAGGTCCAGTGCACAGCTTCCGGATCGAGGCGTTGGGACGTGAGTGATGAAACCGCAACGAGAAGGGATCCTTGTTCGTCGCACATTGGCGAATTTGAATACGTCGTTTATTCGACAAAACCTTATGCAAAACAGAGAAACACGCATTTCCTGAATATATGTATCTATTCGAAAAACGTGCCCCATTGAAATTTCATTCTCATCAATTATCGAAAAATCAATCATTCTCGAAACATAATCTCACAATTTCTCCTTCACGAGACGTCTCATTAATTCCTCTTCAAGCTTCCAGACTCACTTCAATTTCGATTCGTCAACTATGGCCCAACTTTGATTATTTTCTCTCGTTGAACTCATTAAAACACTCTTCTATATCGCAGATGAAGGTGGTTCGATGATGGGCGCGTTCAAACTTCCGTAGATGTACCACGTGACGCAAAACGCGATTTGCTCAAACATGCAAACTATTGATATTTCGTCAAAATCCAAAAATTAGCCCATTTTTGCCATTAACCTGCGTGGGCTAAAAAAATATTATTCTCATTGACAAAGAATTGAAGAAGTTTGAACCAATCGCGTTTTCCAACTGCCTGGTCTTTAGAAATTTTTTCCAAGATATTTGATTCAAAATTTGTATTAACGTTCTTTGGTGTAATATTAGAAGGTATACCAAATTTAAGGATACTTCACTATCCAGAAATCGAAATATTTATCGTAAAAAATCACGACTTTTAACACAAGGCTTATGAGAGACAGCGAAAATTTCTCAATTTTAAGAATTAATATCTCAATTTCTAGCAAGCGAATGATATTAAAATTTGGACCCAAGACAAGTAACATATTAATCTCAACATACACCAAATTTCATCACAAAATCTTGGGTAGCCAGAAATCATCGGACCACCTTAAAGAGGAAGTTCTGCAAAAAAGGGCGAGGCGAGTGAAAGTAAAAGCGTAGATGAAAAAAACGAACTTTTGCTGATTGATTTTTTGCGAGAGTCAATATTTGTGAATTCCGCGACAAAGTATACGAGCGAGAAATTGAAACATTTTTTTTCTCTGATTCTTCTTTTTTCGCTTTATTTTTATGTTTCTTGTTTATTGCTTCATCCCTTTCGTTATTGATCATCGTCAGAAATTATTCTCTAAACTTTACCTGAAACTCAATCATGGATAATCGATTCGATTCCAATGTGCCTGCAACTCGTCTTATTCATCTCGTCAAGTCTCTCGCTCTATCATTATTTTTTGTCACTCTTCAATCAAAGCTATAATTAAAATAATGAAGAAGAATGGAGGGATTCACAGAAGTCTATTCAACTTCGAGCTGGAGTATTAAACGTTTTTATAGGTCAGTAATTATGGGTGCTTATTTTCTAGTGCTCCTTTACATCGAGGTCACATTTTATTATCACCATTTTCACTCTGTTCTTCACAAATGCTAAAAAAAGTCTATTAAAATATAAGTAAGACTAGGTAAATAAGATTGTATACATTTTTTATTTATGAGAAGAACGACAAATTAAATTTAATTGTCATAAAAAAGAGCAAATTTTGAGTGAGTTTTGTCAATTCTATGAAAGTCTTTTAATGGATAAAATTATATATTTTTCTGGAATTTAGACATTTTTTTTATTTTGATATTTAAGAATATTGATGAAATACAAATAAATCTGTATAGGACGTTAATAAAGAAATGTATATGGACATAAGTGAAATTTTTAGCAATTTCTAAAAAGATAATTCATACCTTAAAATGTTTAACTTTCCACGCCTATAATATATTATACTTACTATTTATAACTTTTGTAAAAACATAACATTGATTAGTTAACGTAGTTCGATAGCTAAGTGCCGTATAAAAAAGGGGCTGCTCCCCTTCACGAAAAAAGTAGTGTCTATAAAAAGGTACAATATTACAAATTTTTGAAAATATTAACATTAATCATTAAAGAAATATATTTATGCCATTTTTATCGAATTTTCTTCACTTCTACTTAACTTTAAGAGTGTTAAATTTTTTCCAAAATGGAAAAAATTGAAAATTTCCACTAAAATGATTTTTTATGTAACTTCTGTAGGTGGTACTCTAATATTTATAATTTTTTCATAATTTTCTTAAATGTCGTTTTCAAGTTATATTTATAAATAATTTTTTTGTGACGTTTTGATGGGGAAATCGCTAAGTTTTAACTTTGAATATCTCTGAAACTAAACGATGGAATTATTCGACTCTTCATTCATTCGATTTGTTTTCATTTTCTACGAAACATACAAATTTTTCAAAATTTTTTTAATTAAACGGTTTTTGCTATCGAACTACCTTACTATATGTGTTTAGATGTGTAAAAATACTAAACTCAAACTTAAAATATCTCAGAAACTAAACGATGGAATTACTCAACTCTTCATTCATTCGATTTGTTTTCTTAAGATTTATTTCATTTTTACAAAAAAATTAATGCCAGTGATAAATTTCATCTGCAACGATTTAGTTTAATTATCATTACTGAAAAAAATTCATAATACACAATTTGAATATTTTTCAGACAAAAAATTTCGAGAAATGAATTGCTTGTTGTGATTATTTTTTCAATAAAAGCATTGGCTGTAAAAAGTGAGAAAGGTGGAAGAAAGATTGATGAAATCTCTGTATTCGAGATTGTAGAATCTAGACTATAGGACTAACTAGATTCATGCCCAGAGTTCGTAGATTCACGACGTTGCCAGAGCCCACAACGTCGTCCAATTAGTCCTAGTCCTGCCAAGAGTCTTGCACCCTCTCCCTGTCCACGTACTTTCACTTGCTTGCATGTAAATTCCGACGTACCACCATTCCGGAGAAAACTTCAAACCAACAAACGAGAATTTAATAAAAAGCTCAAGACTCTGGCATATCAAAAACTAAATGTACTTTTTCTACTGAAAGACAAACAGATTGAATTCTCGTCGTCGATTATTTCTATACTTACGAGAAAAATTTCTAACCCGGATGCTTTGAGGCAGCATTTTAAAATTAATTTCTTTTTTGTTTCAGAACCTCAAGAATCAGATCATGACGACGAATCTGTGGGTGGAACAGGTGAGTTATTTTTTTCTTCGTAATCGAAGTAAAGATAACGCGGGGGTGAAATATTGAACGGCTGACATAAAAACAAATGGATGAATAGAATTTTTATCTGGTTGTTAAATAAAAAGATAAACCTTACAATGAAACGAAACAGTTCCAACTTTGAAAAGCATTTTTAAGCTCGTAATAAAAGGGAGTCTTGTGCTTCGGACATAGAGGCGTGAAGTAAATTGATCGATTTTATAGTCCGTTATATCGACAGTACGAATCGTCATTCAAAAATGAAACTGCTGCATGCACGAAACATAAAAGATGCGTGAAAAGTTTAAAATGTTAAAAATACATATATAAAATTAACGTGACCGCAGAAATAAACGTTATTTTGATGCTTTGAAAGCCCTTTCACAATTCCGTACATGAAAGTGGAAGAGGAAAAAACGAAGAACAAGAGAACGAGGAGAGGGTAAACACAAAAGACTATTGTATCGTTCCATTATGTCGGACTTGACTCGTTAAGTGCAACTGCAGATTGCATTTCAGTATGAATGCACTACCGGGATGCATACTCGTCGTGCATTACAGAAAGTTTCCACGTATACCCATATGCACGTACACTCATTGCTACTTTTAGCTCTCCAGATAAAAAATCAAAAGTAAAAAAAAAGTAACAGGTTTCACTAGTATGATTCTGAGCAATCGTATATTTATCCACATCAAAAAGGAACATTACTAAATAAATTAAGTGCCATAAAATTTTAAGAGCACTAATGTATTCAATAATTTAGCAAAGTTTGAAATTATACATATATAATTGTACACATTTTTGTTGCTGTTTGGAATTCTGTACAAAAGTTACCCCTTTTCTAATCTTTCAACAAGAAATTTTTAAGAAATATATCGTTAAAGAAATTTAAAAGAAATGTCTTGTTAAAGAAATTAAGGATGTCTATTAAAAATGTTAATTAAAAGAAAAATATATCATTTTGGGATCAAACAATTGGAAACGTTCCCAGCTACAAAATCTGCATTTAAAAACTTGCCTTTACCGAACGTTTAATGAAAATTGAAAATTCGATTTTTAACATTGAGTTGATACGAGAATACAATTTCATAACTTTGTTTAAAAAAAGCTATTGTTTTGCACATGAGTGACACTTTATAAAAATTAATTATTATATTCATTAAAAAATTTTAAAACCTGTAGGACGAAGAAAAATTTGAGATTGCGGGCCTTTTGTATTAACTATTAACGATAAATGACGACAAAACATTACCCAGAACTCTATATAATAGTTAATACACCAAGCAATGACAGGTTTCCTAATCTTAATCAAAACAACAACTTTGATAAAAGTATTAACGTTACTAAATATACTTTTTGGATCACCCCGATAACTCTTAATACCTAAAAAATTGACCCTTTACTTTAGTATTCTCTAATGGCAGTAAATAAAAGCATGTTAAAAAAATGTGTAAAAATGATCTAACTTGACTTGGAAGACATCCTAAAGCAAAATTTCTTGTTGAAAAAAGAAATAAATTTAAAAAAAATTTTAAATGTAGTTATTAGTTTTCGTTAATGAACTGAAACATCTACTACAATTTTTAATGCAAAAAACTTAATGAATAAAATTAGTAAGTTGCCGGGTTTGAGAATTTATGGAACTCTCGAATTATCGGAAAATTCGCTTTTGTTGTAATTCTGGATGGGGGCTCAATTTGTGAATAATTTATCGAGTTTGACCTATTTCTAAGCGAATTATGAGTCAAAGCTTAGCGGTTCGGAGTTAATCCGATCGGAGAGCAAAATGCCGGGGGTACCATAAGTGTCAATGTTTGATCGTGCAGCGGGTAGAAATACGAGGGAGTAACTCCGTAAATGCGATTGTACGAAACAATCCCGGCGAACAGTTATACGCGTGTTTCCGGTCCTCCGGCAACTTATTTTATTAATTAAAATGGCTCTACGTTTTATCTTTTCATGTACGTCCAGTACCTAAACGCGAATTTGCGCCAATTGTACATATCTCGTACCAGAGCAAAGTTCACGTGACATCCGAACAAACTTTTAAACGGAAGAGAAACTTTGCAATAGAATTTAAAGACCGGAAATGGCGAACGGTTACTCCAAAAGTCAGCTCCTCGGGTGAAGTGATAATAGAAGTATAATTAGGCGAGACCAGTTAACGTACCTTCTATTCCAGCTTAATCCAAAGAAAAATTTCAATCCTGCGAAATTTTCCAGTGAGATTGCGTCTTTGCTCATGATTATTATCTCTGGAAAAATAAATTTCAATAATTTTTTACATTGCTTCGAAAAGTTTGGAAATGTAAATGTGAAGCGCGAAAATGTGAAAATATTTTTTTGACAAAAAAATATTGAAATGTAAATTTAATTATTACTTTCGAAGATAATTGTAGGAAAAATTTGATATTGAGCTGTCAATTTATCGTACAGACAAAGTTGCGATTTTTAGCAGAACACAATAATGGTATTTAATATTCGTTGATAAATCGTTAATGTGCCAAATGTATCCCTCAAGTAATATTTTTGACCAAATGTGTGCATTACATTGCTCGTATTAGGAAAATAGAGGGTTGTTTTTTCATTGTGTCATCAGAACCACCTTATTACAATTAATTTTTTAGTATTTCAATAATTTTTCATTATAAAAAGACACTTTAAGGGTGTTGCGTTCAAAATATAAAAAGATGGCAAATTTTTGAAAATTTTACATAATATTATATAACATCTCCAAAGCGTCGTGTAATAATTTCACGATGATTAGGAATAAGCTCTTCATTGAGATATTAATTGTTTGTACCTATTTTTTGTACCTTCTCATAAGAGCACATGTTTTAAGTTGCAATTTTGAACAATAAATATCTAAGTAATGAGCTTTCTACTTAAAGTGAAAATTTCCACTGATCTTTGCATGGCATTGAAGAAGCGTCATGTAACTTTTCAAAAAATTTTATCATTTTTTTTGTGCAATCACATAGAGAATAGACCTGTCATTGGTTGAACTTGAATTTCAAGTATATGTTTTTCCTCAGTTAATTTTTGGTAAACGAATTTGTATGGGAGATTAGTGTTAACAAACTAGATTTTAGGACAATATTTGTGTTAAGGTAGTTCTATCGGTACAGTCAAATCAAAAGTTTTTATCTCAATTTATCTCGATACCATGTGGTTTCTCAGCTTAAGTTTATTAAAAAAAGTCGTTGAAAATCGTTTCAAGAATAATATACTCAAAATTCAGGGTTATCCAAGGTGATCTGGAATTGTTACGTATGTATGAAAATATAAATAATCATAATCTTAAGATTTTTTAAAAAAACTTGAGGAATCTTCTTTGAAGTACAATGAAGAGCTATGTTAAATTTTAAGAAGGCTCACCATCTAGATTTCAAGATATTTAGGATTGAAAATCGCAATATTTAACATGGGCCCTTATGGGAGAGCATTGAAAATTGAGAATTTAAACAATAAATATCTCGAGTTCTATGTAGTGAAACCTATTAAAATTTAATATACAATTGCACTTGTTTTTTTTTAAATTTTTAACAAAATCCTAAGAAAACGATTTTTTGATAGAACTACCTTAAAACAATGTGTTAACAATCTTTTGATTTTTTTGCTGTACGAACTCAATATTTTTAAATTTCTCATACATTATTTTATTTATAAAAACCTTTCAATACTTTCGTTTCAAATCTTTTTCCCATTCGGTGTCGTTTGACGAGTGTAAATTTTGTTACTGAACTTTAAAGCTATTTATGTATTCCATCCTCGTGATACATGACTCGATTTCTGCGGTTGACAGACTTCGTGTAACGACGAGGAATGAACGAAGCTCGCAGCGTTTACGAAAGAGGGTGTGTCCGTTGGTTGTACTCCCCCCTGAGGCTTCTATTTACTCTTTTGACTTGCCTGGCTTCTGGCGACTATCGGTTGCGATAACCATATCCATACCTCGTCCATATAACGTACAAAATTTAATAAAAATAGAAAATTCATAAAAATTAATTGTCATTTTTTTTCGCTTATATTAGATTTATGCTGTAAAAATTCAACTACGCGTGAACTTTATTCATTGTGTCATTACAAATGTTTTTTTTTAAGTTTCATTATTTCGGTTGATTTATGGTTGTTTGCTTTTTTTGCGATTCTCACTTTTTTATGAATTAGTTACAAAAACTTTAGCACGAGAAAAATTTGAATGTTCAATGATAACATCGGTATAAGGTAAATGTCCCAATAGTTGTACAGCCAAGGGTTTTCTCACTTTATATCTTTATTTTAATAAAAATTTAAACAAAAAAATCTGTTTTATATTCACATATAAACTATATTTTCAGATATTTTAGCTATCAAAATCTCATTTTGGGTGTTATTTTTAAGTAATATTTCTAGTAAATATAAATACTTGAGCGTTTTAATACCTAGTCAGACAGAAAATCAACCTGGTGTCTAAGTTTGAGCGAATTTATTCTAATGAATTAACGTTGTATATGAAAAATACATATCATTGTATGGGAAAAGTAATCCATATCATTTTATTGAGAAAAATATAATTCTAATATTAAAAATATTAATATAGCAAAAATTATTCCATATATCTATTCTGTGAATTTTTCATGAATTTGGTATATTTTTAGCATTTTCGGTAGGTCGTGAAAGTTTAAAAAGTTTCAAATACACGCAAGGAAAGCAGGTATTGAATGTTAAAGTTTCAGAGCCCGAGTATACGTCTATCGAGAATTTTTCACTCCAATGAAAAGGTCTTCTCGTTAAACTCGATATCAGCCGATTGGAAATCGATCGATGGTGAATACCGATATAGGAGAGTCACGGGTGACCATTGTTATTTCTCGTTTGTGTATTACAGACACGAGAAAGAACAATAATCGGGTGTATTCCCCAGACAACGATCGAATATACCTTCGATTCGAATGGTATATGCATATATGTTGCATTTTACCGTTGAATTTCCATCGCTGCAAACCATAACGATCGCAGTTCTCAGATTTCCATTTGACTCTAGCCAATTTCGCTCCCGCTTCATTTTTCTTTCATGAATCGTTCACGTATCAACGGTTTATCGGGAAACGGCAACAAAACATCTGAAAAGCCTCGATCGAGAAGGATTTCTTCGAAAAATTATACTTCTCATTCGGTCATGCGGATGTTATTTTTATTAATTTATTTTTTATTTTTATTTCGGCATTGAGAAACGAATTTAAATCGGTTGAGGGTAGAATTGAATTATTTACCTCCGTCGATATTTTTCGATAATACATTTACATTTGAAAGAGAGTTAAACGAATGAAAAATGGGCATTTCATGCAAATATCACGTGAAATTCGTTTATTCATAATATTATTCGAATTCACTTGGATTTCGAGCATTTGAGTGTAAGAATCCAATTATACTATCTTAACATCCGTTATTTATTATTACTTAACACCCTCACAATGCAATACTGAAAAATCATTGAACAAACGAGGATCCGGAAAATCGTGATTAATGAATTTTTCATTTGAAACATTTCTGGATATATAATTTTTCCCTTTGATATAGTATATATATATTTTTTTATCCATATCGAAGAAGGTGATAAATTATTTTATTTCGCGATTTATTCGATTATTCCTTTTTTAGCTGTCCTAGAAGTCCATTTATCGTGAACTCCTCAATCGGACATCCGACTCGTGACCTGAATATTTATATTCTATTTCTATACCAATCATTTTTTTTATTGTATATCTCTTTCTCGGCTTTTATTCCGCGGAAATTCTTTTTTATGCTTCCCTCTACGTTTTTCCCTTTTCTTCGTTTTCTTTTTCCCATTTACCTCCGCTGTGCTCGCGGACTCGCATCATCCTCGCGCCCACCTGGCTCGGCGTTTATTTCAACTGGTCGTTGATCCTGGAGTGAAATTCCTCCCAGGCGGAGGGATGCCAATATTGAGTAACCGAGTTAGCCTCTGACGACACGTGTGTGCCACTGTTACCGAGTGATAACCACCGAGCCATCCTTCGCCTCTCTAAAACGGAGAGCACACGATATTTTACCTCGTTTCGTTCTTTCTCCCTCGATCGAATTCCCCACGTGTAAATGTGCCTCGTCCATATCTGAACGGACCACTTGGCTCGAGCTCTGTATACTACACATATACAGATTTTCGATCACATTTGATATTGCAAAATGACTCAAACCTTTTTTTAAAACCCTCTTAGAGCCAGAATTTTATAACGAAAAAAATATTTTACTCCTCTGCTGTAAGAGATGTTGAAGTTTGCATCGTTGGAGTGCAACGACATTTTTTTTCTATTAGAACGTTTTTTTTTAAATTCTATACCAGAATGATATATTCTTCAACAAATGAAAACTTCAAAAAAAAGTCGTGGTCCAAAACCCCTTAATATCTATTTCATAAGTGAAAAATTGGAAAAAAAAATTCTTGAAAAAATCTCCTTCAATATATGATCTTTATTTTAATTTGATAAATCTGTGCCTTATTGATAGTGCACGTGTTTAAAAAATGGATTTTTAACATTTTCAAGCGACACTCGTATTTTTACTGAACTTTTTTACGATAGAGACTTTCTGGAAAGGAATAACGAGATAAATAATACATAAGTCTTCGTGTGCATGGGAAAGTCTTTTTACGTTATTTGTGAAAAGGAAAGTACTATTTATATTGTCTACAATAATGGAAATGAAGATTTTGTTTTGTAAAGTTAATATTCGAATAGTTTATCATTCTAATGAGACAGAAGTTTAAAATGTAAATGAAAGAATTATGTTAAAAAATCATTGTATGAAATTTATAGAATATTGAAAAAAATCATTACCGAAATATTCAGCCTATAAAATTTGTGAATTCATATCACTGAAAACGAAATTTGGTTGATTCAACAAAATATTCGTTTCAATACGTTCAACGATATTATTTTGCAAATTGACCTAAATTCTAGGTTGATTTAACTGAAGTTTAATTATTTTAAATAAACAAGTGTTGTTTCGACAAAATATTTTCAACTAAATTATTTTCAACTAAATATGTTCTCAGTGTAACGAATAATTCCTGGAGTATGAAAATTTCTGTACATTAAATATTTCTATAATAAATTAATATTAAAAGAGATTTGCACAAAATAACGAGAATGAGGAAACTGTAAAAAAAACGAGCATATTGTGGTTACTTTTTTTTATTATTTTCATTTTTTGGTAAATAGAAGCGAACATGTGTGTAATTATGTTTTGCAGTACTTTCCTGATTGCACAGTTTTCAGGTCTAACGAGATTAGATAAAAGTTTTTTTCTGCTCTTGTTCACTTCAGTTATGTGAGGTCGAAAAAAAAAGAAGAAGAACGAATCCAGGGGATTTCGGATCGGGGACATTTCTTGGCTCGCCATTCAAGAGGGAATAAAGCATTTTTTTTCTTCTCCTCTAGTCCGCAGCACTAAAGAGAATGAGAGATTATCAGATTCTATCGGGTGTCCGATATTTCGAGAAATCCTTAAAAAAGAATTCTCTCGTTCGAGGATAATCCAATTCTTTTTTTACCTCAAGGGATCCTCGAACGCGATAAAAAAAATATATTCAATCATACATACGATACAAAAAATCAATCGTGGAATTGAAATTTTTCTCGTCTTGGACGTTTTATACATCGTCGAGATATGACTAACAAGAAATTTAATGGATTCTGAGTCGTATTTTTCGTCACCAATAATAATCGAGACGAGAATGCATGAAAACTCGTCTCGACAATAAAAAGGTACTAAATTCGGGACCGAACGTGAAAATCCTTGACTTCCAGCCAAAAATCGTCCCTTCACTCTTCTCCCCGTCCCGGAGAAAATTTATCCTTGAGAATTCTATTCCCTTGAATTTTCTCGCTGCCCCTTTTACGTGGCACTTTGTCCCCGATCCTGTGACAGTCTGTGTACGCTTGGCAAAATGTTGCGACAAACACATAAATTTTCAACTTCATTTTTGCGAATTCCACGCTTCCACGTCTCGAAAGAGCTTAATGTTCGCGTGTATGTAAAAAAATGGAGAAAAAAGGAAGAAAAACGAAGATAGCGAAGGTAGAAAAATAAAGATTTTCGTTTCCAGTGGCAAAATATTCCAGAAAAAAAAGGAACAAATTTTCGGACACATCCGAAAAACTTTCTCGTATCCGAAGTCGCTGACTTCGTATTTTCGGCCCTTAAAAATTTTCTCCACAGATTCTACTCGCATGCAATACGCTTTCTACGATCATGCATAAAACGATAACAATATTTTCTTCCTGCGTTTCCACCGATCCGTTTAAGACAGCCGTTTAACGATACGATTTTCCACTCCGATATTTTTTCCGATTTTTATCTTCAGGATTTCTCCTGCTTGTTCTTATTTCGAAAATCTAACAGTGACGTAAACTGAGGGTGCCGTGTCGCAAAATAACGATCTCTAGCTAAAATAAAGTGGAATTGGAGCAGAAATAAAACTAGTAAATGGGCTAGTCTAAAAGTACAATCGTCCAGGATTCACCAAGAATTATTTTTATTTTCGAATGTAGCTGAGAAAATGAAATCAATTTTCAATTCCATTTATCTTCTAGAATAAAATAAAAAAGAGATAAAAAATTCTTCTCATTGGTCTGCCATTATGGATTTGATACTTGTATACTTTAATGCCCTCACTTTAAACGACTCTGCCCTTCGCTCTCAAAATATACCCTTATTTTTTTAGTTTTATTTTTCCTTATACACATACATATTATATTATTTTTAGACTTAAACAATATTTAAATCGTAAAATTATAAAAAGTTTGGTAATAAAGATTTTAATACCTTTTGCTTTATTTTTTCTGAGAGTATTACATTATGAAAAAATAAAAAAGTATACTTATGCATTTTCTACAAAGATGTGACCATTTGATACATTTTGTTTCAGATCTTATAAAAATAATGTTCCGATAATTTTAACCAAAGTTTAAAAGTTATACGATAAATTATTATTTTTGAAATTAAAATGACTCTATTATTTAGTAATTTCTGAATTGCTTTTTCACCTAATAAAGTTTATCAAATTTGTTCTATTAAAAAAAAACATCAACGTATGAGAGATCACTTTTTAAACAATACTTTTCAAAATAATTTTTCGTTGTTTAAAAAATTATTTAGCATTATTATTTAGACCTGAATAAGACAATTAGTTGTACTGCTGTCAAATGTTGATAAAATGAAATTGCTTATATATAAAAAAATAAAATATTCTTTTGCTATAGAACAACTCGTTTAATTAGAAGGTGCTCAGCAAATAATTCTGCAATTATTTTTTTGTACTTTGACGTCCAGTTGTTAATCTCGAAATTGATATGACGACGGCTAAGCACCGAGTGTTCAAACAGCGAAACGATAACTTCACGTCAGTGTCAAAAGCATAACACCCCTTTTTCGGTGCGGGCTTAAATTGGGCGTAACTATCATAACTTTTACGTCAAATTTACAGGCTTGCCAGCACACTCTGCTACATGTGCTATTTCTGCCTGAAGATAATAAAAGAGTGTAATCTATTTTGCATACTAGAAAATATTCGACATGCACTCGAATCGCTTTTGTGCGTTATATTGCCTGAAGAATTATGAGAAAATTCAGTACTGTCCAAAATATCCAAATAATAATAATTTTTTTTAAGGATATAAAGTATTTTTCAGTAAAAATTTATCAGAAAAATTTTTTAAATTTCATATTTTTTATTTTATAGCTCGAAGTAAAATCCAAAGGTTTACTTTTTTCAATTATTCCATCATATGCATTAGTGTACTTTGATATTTTGATAGGATTTCTAGTACAAAGTTCAATTAAAATGCTCTCTCGAAATAGAGAGAGAGAGAGAGAGAGAGAGAGAGAGAGATTCGTAGGAAAGAAGAGCTTGCTCTCTATTGGGACTAAAAATAGTGTTTGGAATTTTCAGATATCATCGATGTCACTCAAATCCCCCAAAGGTTTCAAACCATTTGAATTTGTGATCTCGGCCGTTGACGTAACGACCGTACTCGATACCGATCGTTTATATTTTCATTGCATATTCTTCCCTCGAGGCAAAAAAATTAATAGAAGGAAAAAAATCGAAAAATAAAATGAAACGTTGATAAAAAAAATCGTTTGTGTTCGTTAATTTATCTTTCTCGTATAACTTTTTAACGAAGCTTTATCAGTACAGATTATTCGATTTAGCTTATAAACAATTAGCTGATGAGGAAAAATTTCCGAATGTCTGGGTGGTGATAAAAATAGAAATGTATGATAATAAATGTAGGAAAAATATAATTGTCGTCATTGTCAAAATTTGATATCGAATGACCAAAAATTTTTTTGTAGACAGCACGTTCTAATTTTTAGCAAAAGACAATATCATTCAATGGTTTCTAACCTACTCTAGTACTAGAACTCAATTAACATAACGGTCGTTACGTGTTAGTGTTAGATTTTTATAAAATCTTGAGTTGACACAAAAAAAAACAAAGTAGTATTCAAAAAAAAGTGTAAAAAAGCTCAAAGTATACACAATTGCTGTACTCAACAATCACAGCTAATTACTATATTTTTACGTAAAGAAATGAATACCAATAAGTAAAAATCAATAATAAAAATCTTTACCGTGTAGAATGCTTATACAACTTTTTCAAGGGTATTCTGCATGTAATAATAAAAGTTTCAAAGAAAAACTTTCAACTTCACAAATTTTCCAAAAATTTAACACTTTAGATACTTTTTTCGAAGTGTGTACAGTGTATATTTTATAACAAAGTTTATATATTTTGAAGTAACTTTCGATTCTGATCTTTTGAAAACAGTGTAGAAAATGCCTTATATATTTGTTGATTTTGTTAATTAAATGTGTGGGATAATACATTTTTTGTTGCACACATCGGAAAAATTGGATGTTGAAAAGGAATTTTTTTGTTGGACATATTTAGAATCACCTTAGAATTTATTTGTTAATAGATACTTCCTAAAATTTGGTTTTAAAGGTTTAAAACCAATCGATTTTACAATCACGGCTGTTGACATTCTGACGATACTCAAAGCCGATTATTATATTGAAATTATCAATTCATTTTTTCCCTCGAGGCGATAAATTTATAAGGAAAAAGAATAAAAAAATAAAATGAAATATTGATAATCGGATCGTTTGTGTTTGCTAATTACCGTACGTAAAAAAACCTTAATGAGATTCTGTCGGTATAAATTAGTCAATATGGTTTATATATAGTTAATTGATCGTGCTTCGGAAAAATTTTCAAATTTTAAGTTAGCAGCACAAATCAAATTGTAAAATAAAGATAGTTAAAAAAAATTATAAAGACAATGATTAAAATTATATTTTATATGCTTAGAATGTTTTTTTAAATTATTTACGAATATATTAATGTTTACAAAATCAGATTGGTAAAGAATTTCATGAAATACAGAAAAAAATTTCGGAAGATAAAATTTATGACTGTCAACAATTTTACATGCACGTTTAAATTAGTATTTAATATGTTTTAGCATAATTAATAAGTAAAGTTACAGATATTGTAGCGTATACAAAGTAAACGTTCCAATAATTATTGAACATGCTCCAAAAGGAAACTATACAATACTTTAGATATTTGAATAACTTTTTTAAAAATAAAAATGTAATATTTGCAATTAATAACTATTGAGACATCTATTTTATCGTTTCAGTATACCTATATTTACTATAAATAAATACATAAATATCATTAAAAATAGAAACATAAGATCAGTTTTAAGGAGGTATTGATGAAAGTACGAAAATGAATTGTCGCTATTGAATTTTTTTAAAGATATAGAGTGTTAATCTAATATTCAATGGCTAAATTTCAAATACCATTATCAATAAAATAAGCGAAAAATATTCGGACAAAGTATGTTCGACATTATAGCCAGAATCTTATGAGAAACCGTTAGCATGTGCTTTTTTATCGAAAAAAATATATACATTTAGAATGAACATTCAAACAAACTAAAATATCTCATGTATTCATTAGCAAGTAAGGTTTAATTATTTACCATAAAGTTATATGGTCATCGAACTTTTTATTGAATTATTTAATGATAATATCAGATATAACATTTATACGTGAATAAATTCAAATCAATTGAAAACCTAAAAATAAAAATCACTATTTAATTATCTGTATGACATCAATATTTTACATTTCGAAATTAGTATATTTGATAAAAAACGATTTATTAAGTCTTAAAAGTAATTTATTTACGCCTCATTTAAAAATAATCCAAACAGTTTCTCACTTGACTGGAAACGCTGATACCTCAAAATATCAGACAGCAATTTACATGTAAATTGGAAGCAAATTTTTATGCTTGAATACATATGTTTTGAATTAAAGATAAAGTGGAAAACTCCTCAGATGTTTATCTATTGACACGTTTACCTTAAAGTTACAGAGTTTGGTTTTTATGACACTACATCGATTGCATTTAATACGTAATTTAGCCTCATAAATTTTTTTCATTATTTTCAAGCAACGACAAAAACACAATAAAAGTATATTTCTTATCTTTTCTGTTTCAAGTCATGGTACGACTACAAACTACGATGGGAGCCGAAAGAATACGGCGGGGTGCACATGCTGCACGTACCGTCCGATCACATCTGGCGACCCGACATAGTCCTGTACAATAAGTAAGTATCGATTAACGAGAGAAAAGAAGCAACGAGAGAGATTTATATATCGATAAAATGACGTTTCTATTGATTATTAAATATTTCGATTGACGTAGTGACAAAGCATGCTGTCAACAGAGGCGTTCATTAATCGGATGCAATTTTGCCGAAATAATATAAAAATCGAGAACGATATTAAACTTTCAAGGAGCAAATATTTCGCAGCGAGTGCGTCAGTTATTATTATTATTATGGTTTTTTTTTAAATAAAAAAATGCACGTTCAGGCGAAATTGTGTCCGAATAAGTGAAAACGCCAGCTGAGAGGACCGTCTATTTGTATCCGTATTATTGAGTATTGATTTAGAAATGGGAATACTTGGATAATAAATGCGCATTCTCGCGACGTTTTGGGCGATACGCGAGAGTGCGATAAGCCCATAAAGGAAAGAATAAAAGTTACGGGAAGAGAATACACGAAACGGAATAAAGTGAAATTAAGCGAGAGGGATATATATATATTTGTATACACGAGCTTGCATTAAATTCTTGTAGAACGACGAAACGTGAAAATTCGTTTCGCGTATATAGACGGTACATACACATAGTTTAATGGATTCATATCGCATGAAAAATGGGCGCTGCGGCGAGTATTTTCCTTCGTTTTATTGATGCGAAATACGTAAAACGAATGCAAGAAATATAGCGATCTCGGAACAATGAGCTGTTACGATTCGTATACGGAATCACAAGAAAGAAACGA
The DNA here is from genome assembly GCA_030522545.1 of Cremastinae sp. A BG-2022a. NCBI lineage: Eukaryota > Metazoa > Arthropoda > Insecta > Hymenoptera > Ichneumonidae > Cremastinae sp. A BG-2022a. The sequence continues at coordinate 21,098 of JAPYYW010002704.1, forward strand.
CGAATTTTCAAAATTACGAGACAGACGCAAAGCACGCTGCGATGGAATCGTAAAAGCCGAAAGCACAAAAGGAGCTTTAACGAACGAAAGTGTTCGCGGATAAACCTGAAAAATAAACCGAGCACGTTGCACTGTCCGGAATTGAAACGTTTAATAGATTCTACTTATCGAGGTAACAAAAACGAGACGAAAACCAAACCAGCTGATCCTGACAATGTTACTATTTTTTTATAATTTTTTTTTTATTTTTTTTTGTTTTATTCGCAGTCGAAAATTTTATGGGGTGTCATCGGACGAGGGATCAATGTTATCTGATTTTTAAAAAAGATTCTCGGCGATGCAAATTTCGTTTTCGTTGTTACGATTTTCCTCGAATTTCCCCCGGTCCGCACGGACGATAAAAGCCACGAAAGAATTTCGATTAAGCCGCAATCTCTCGATGACGTTCGTTTGCGCAATGTGATTTAGTAAATAGATAGAGAAGAGAAAAGTAGAGGATTTTGTTATAGAGAAGGACAAAAAAAAGGTTAAAGTGCACAGAGCTCATGCAGATGGGGTTCGAAAAAAAAATCCTTTTCTCATCGCTGTAAAAAAAAAGCTCAACTCTCGTGTTTCCGGTTCTAGCTGAAGGCTCCCAAAGGCATTTTTTCCTTCAACGTACTCTCGAACCTGTTAATTACATTCCCATTGCAAAAACTCGACGAACATCTATTTTCCGTCACCGGATGGAAAAAATTATCTAGATCGTTTTTAAGGTATTCCTTGCACGAAATAAATATTTTTAGAATGATCTAATTCTTTTTTAAATGATTATAAAAATAGTTTTTTTAACGTTTTGTATAAAAAATGATAGTTTATCGAAATTTGAACAGACAATAATTTTTGTTTTTAAATTACGGTTTTTAGCATATGTATTAATAGAAGAAATATTTCTCCTTTACTTCAATTGAAAAATTTAAATCTTTATTATCTTCAAATAATGGATATAAATTAAGGTATGAACATTTCAACGATTTGTTTCGTTTTGAAACCCGAAGCCCGTGTATAAACTCAAAAATATAATTTTATACAAATTTGAAAATAAACATAAAATCATGTTTAATCTTAGATAATTGAGTGTAATATCTATAATTATCAACTTATAATCATTTTTATGTAATTCAACAATCATGTTAATAATTATTTTAAAAAGTTTGTTAATGGCCCTCGTTTTGCTCCTGCTAAAGCCGCCCCTACGCGCAAGGAATACCTAAATACGGAATAAAAATTGCCTTTGATTTTGTAATTATTTTATTTTATAACTAAATTATTTTATACTAATTATTTCATAACTAAATTATTTTATAACGAATCCAAAAACAATGGAAAAAATGAATGATTGTTCAGAGTCGTACTATTCGAAATGAATGTCAATAATGAAATAATTTCCATTGTGCCTAACTCAAATATTATCAGAAAATTTCATATTATTCACGCCATTATATGCAAAGTACTATGATTACCCAGGCTCTAATTTATTCCCTTCCGTATCACGTAGGAGTAAACGAATTATTCTATCGTATTTTCATTGGCTGATTGAAAATACTCGGATTTATCGTTCACCGATCATTCTGCCACGCATGTAACGTTCGCTGGTCCAAACCAAATATTTTAGCAACTTTACAACGCGCCAACTTAATTAAAATTACGCTCCAGTTTTCGTGAACCTTCATTTCATGTGGTTTTGCAGGTGGTTTACAGCGTTTTGTTTTTTTTCTTTTTTTTTTAAAAAAAGTGACTGATCTAATGGATTGATGGAAGTTGTAATCGAATAAATACAGCACCGAGCTTTTTAATTGATAGATTCGAAAAAAAAACTAATCGAGTTGTACACTCTTGATTTTATTCGTAATCGAAAGTGACGAATATTTGAACTTTTTGCTCGAATGAAAAATGTGACTCACTCGGTGTCCGAGCTCGTATATGTTTTGTTGGCACAATCGATTTTTATCGCCAAGTCGATTGCTTGATTATGCAAATTATTTCTCGTTATTTGGAGACGTCGAGTGTTTTGCTGACTGAATATTTCTAATTTCGTGTCATCAGGCACGTATACGTCGTTTTGGCAAACACGATCCGAGACTGAGACTTCGTGTTTTCCTCAATTAGAACACCCGATGGTAGCAGATGCTCGCAAATACGACAGACAATCAAAAGCACAATCTGCTTCAAAGTTTGATATTACAAAGCTAGTCACACGACGACATTGAAATTTTATTGGGTTCGAATAATTATGAGCACAAAAGAATATGTTTTTTTTTAAATAATTGAATGGAACGAAATAATAAATGAAAACTTTCAAAGTGTCGACATCAAGATGAGTACGTGAAACAGATTTATTCAATTGGAAGTAATATAGCTATGAAAAATAATAGAGAGAAAAATTATGTAAATTTCTTATAATTCAATTTTAAAACTGATTTAAAAATCTGTCAAATTAATGAGTAGGTGAAACAGATTTAGTCAATTGGAAGTAATATATCTATGAAAAATAATAAAGAGAAAAATTATGTACATTTCTTATATTTCAATTTCAAAACTGATTTAAAAATCTGTCAAATTAATGAGTAGGTGAAACAGATTTAGTCAATTGGAAGTAATATATCTATGAAAAATAGCAGAGAGAAAAATTAT
>JAPYYW010002705.1:0-18724 GCA_030522545.1 Cremastinae sp. A BG-2022a
ATCGTGTCCTTAACAAATTTCGATTCCCTATACTTTTAAAACGTAAAACTTCATTTATTTTCGCCATTTACAAATGGCTACAGCCAACCTCCTTAAGGTTTTCACACTTTGTTTCTGTTTAAAAAATATTCAAACAAAAAAACTGCTTCTGATTCATATCTAAACTATTGCCTGATATTTTAGTCATATAAAATTGATTTTATGTGTTAATTTTAGGCAATATTTGTAATAAATAAATACTTGAACGTTCGAATATGCAGAATGTCCCAATAATCGGACAGAAAATCGATCTTGTCTCTAAGGTTGAGTGAGTTTTTTCCAATAAATTAACGTTATGAAAAATAAATTTCATTGTATATGAAAAATAATCTATATGATTTCATTGAGAAGAAAATAATTCAAATATATAAAATAATATAGCAAAAATTGTCCAACTATTGGGTTTCACCGTACGGAAATTGAGATATTTAAGGTAGTTCTATAGGTACAGTCAAATCAAAAATTTTTATCTCAATTTATCTCCATACCATGTGGTTTTGGAGCTTAAGTCAATTGAGAAAAATTGTTGCAAATTGTTTCGACAATTTTCGACAATAAATATTTCGAATCCCAGCCGGTGAACGTAAAAGAAACTTTGTTTAATTTTTTAGATAAGTCAATCATAAAAAATTTGTTAATTATGCACCAAGTATATTTAGTATTTCTGACGTTGGATAAAATTCAGAGTATTTCGTTCTTTAATAAATTTGCAACAACTTTACTTCATAAATTTAATCTCGCAAATGACTGTGAACGTCAGAAAAACTTTATCAAAATAGGAGAAACTTTTGGATTTGACTGTCACAGAGCAACCAGCATCTTAAAACACTGAAAGATCAATGTAAAAGACGAAATTAGTTTTTCTTTTGCATTTTAGTTCCATCTTTATACTCGATTAACGCTTGATCAGTAAAATTTTGTTGAACTCCTGTCGAACGTCTCTAACAGGGACGAAAACTCGCAGAGTCCTTTTCAAGTTAGTCTTATCCGAAACGAAGATCGTAATGGACGAGCTATCTATCCGTTCTCGATATCGCGTCGTTCATTTTCTTTTTTCCAATCTATCGAACAAAATTGAATTTCTAATTTCTTCATCTATCTCTCTTTCTTGAAGAAGAAAAAAAGAAAAGAATGAGATAAAATGAGCATTGGAAACATTTTAGTGTCAATTTTTGACGTGTTCACGAAGAATAAAAATAAAAAGGGAAAATACGTGTTTTGTAAGCCGAGTGCCGGGTCGTTGGAATTTACCATTGGTTCATTTGAGTCGTAAAACGAAACAGCCACAAACGGCTTTCACATAACCGAGACATTTAAAGAAGGAGAAGCGAAGGAGAGAGGAGAAAAAAATAGTTTTTCTTTTTTATTCTTCGAGGGAACATTGGAGGAAGAAAAGAAACGAAAGAATATGAAAAATACCGGTTCTGAAGGGAAAATGGTCAGGCCTTTGACGTGGACAAGGGGACGGGGAAGGGGATGGTGGGGGCAAAGGGGGGGAGGGAAGGACCAATAGACGACTCTACTCGGATTCTTAAGAATTTTTGACCGCGCTAGAAAAATCCTCCAGGTATAAACATCTGTTCACATATGCGTTGAAATTTTCGCCCTCTCACGAATTATATTTTCTTCGTGTCAACTTTACTCGTTTTTTCCCCCTCTATCATTGTTTCTCAATTTCTTGCAATATTCTCGTATCTGTGCATTTTTCTTTTGATATTTTTTTTTCACGCTGCGAGCATTGTTTCACAACTGTTCAACTCTTAGATTTAAAATGATTTTTTTTTTTGCTATATTTTGGTGAATAATTTCATTTTTATTTTCATATTTTATCCCACATTATTTATTTTCAATTGAAAATGACGGGTCCTCGATTATCTCGCTAAAATTGTTCGGTTCCGAGATATTAGCGTAGAATTTGAGTTCAAGTTTGTAAAATGGTATACGCGACGGTTAATGAGGATTGCTGGGACTCGATTGGTGAGGAGAGAGAGAATAGAGGAGGGGACAGGTGGGACGTTGGAATAGAAATTGCTTCGAGCAACGGCCTGTAACAACTTCCGCTACTTTTCTACCCTCCCTCCCCCTCCGTTCTCCCATTCGCTCGCTTAATAATAATATTTACTTTAATTAATCCACCCTGAAAACATCATGGAAAAAAATACGTCAGGTACTGGCGCGGAACGAAAAATTTTCTCAATCCCAGCACATTTTTTTTTCTCTCTCTCTTTTTTCTCTTTTTCTCTCCATTTATTTTTAATCCCGAAAGACCATTCTTTGGGATCGCTGAAACATGGATTGACGTCGTGCAAAGAAGCTTATTGTCGTCCTCTCCCTTTTTTCCCTTCTTTTTTATTCTCTCTCTCTCTTTTTCGCCCTGAACAATGAAATTACCAAGGAAGTGCCATTGACGAAGATTAATGCACGGATTATCATCGCGCGTTGAGCGCCTCGTCTCTTTATTTTTTATTCTCTTCTTATTTACTCATTTTTAATATCTTTTTATCTGAAAAATATTATCCGTTTGCTTTTTTTATACGTTGTCATGGAAAAGAGAGGGAAAAAAGGTATTCCATTTCAACGTATATTCTCTTTTTATTTACATTCATTTTTAATATCGTGTTTTATCCGAAAAATATTATGCTTTTTATGATTTTTTTATACATTGTCATATGCTGAAAAGAAGAAAAAAGAAATATTCCATTTCAGTACACATTCTCTTTTTATTTATATTCATTTTTACATTTTTTTTAATCCCGAAAAATATTTGCTTGCCTTTTTACACGTTGTCGTTATGGTATATACTCTTTTAATTTACTCATTTTTAATATCTTTTTATCTGAAAAATATAAGTCTGCTTTACACGTTGTCATGCTAAAAAGGAAAAAAAATGTTCCTTTTATAATGTACATTCTGTTTTAATTTACTCACTTTTAATACCTTTTTATCCGAAAAAATATTATTCGTTTGCTTTTTTACACGCTCTCATATGATAAAAAGAAGTGTTCCATTTCAACGTACATTATCATTTTGTTTACTCAGTTTTAATATCTTATTATCCGAAAAATATTATTCATTTACTTTTTTACGTGCTGATGTGATAAAAAGAAGAAGAAGAAAACGAAGTAATAACTATTCCATTTCAATGTACATCATATCTTGCTCCAAAAAACTTATCTTTTCCTGATATTAGTTCAGCTGGAAAAAATGGAGTAGCGCAACGCCTCGTTTTGCCTCCGACGTAAATTTCAATCGGCGAGGTATGTTGATGGAAAATATAAAAGATACGAAATTGGAGATGTAACGAAAATAATGCGTACGTGCCGATCGGCCAGCGCGATAGATTACTCCCCGTGTCTTCCATTATGCACACTTTTTCGTCTTCATAAACGATAGGAATAACATCATGCACAGCACAATGGCGCATAACGTCGACGCGTGTACGTATAATGGGAGAAGCTTGATAATTTATCGTGGAATTTGGATAATTCATCCAATTAGCCGAATGAAAGGTTAAAGCGCGCCGGCAGAGGGGTAGCCGATAGTCTGGCTCGATCGAGAAGCCTGTTACGATGCGCAGATTTAATGTGCGCCTATACCAAAAATCGATTCTCCCAAATGGAGAAAATGTTAGCTCTTCCTCTCTCCTTGCTTTTTATTTTATGTCTATCATGCGTATATATCTATATATATATCTTATCTCTCTCTTTCTCTCTTTCTTTCTTTTCTCTCCTATACCGTAACTCGACTCTCGCATTGCCGATTCGTATATTTTATATTAAATTTACCCTCACGTGGGAATTTCATCCCCGCGAGCAATTACGAAAGCATTCATTCGCGTATTCGATAATTAAAGCGTTCATTGAAAGCGATCGATCCGTAGAAGAGAGGAGAAAAATGAATCACTCGTTTAGGATATTGGCCGGACTCGCTCGATATTTATCTCCCTTTCAGGCCGACTTGCAACTCTCGAGAATTTAATAGATTTCCGTCTGCTTTTTGTGGAATATTGCGTAAAACAATATTAATATTTCGAAGGTCGTTTTATCAGGCATTTTTTTCGGGAAGGAACAAAAAACACTAGAACAAAAATAAACAGGCATTAAAATGGAGGTATTGAAAAACATGATGGAAAAAAGGCGGATGCTGCGCCAGCCGAAATTTCTATGTGGGTGTAAATGACGTTGTCACCGATAAAAGACCGAGAGCAACTGCGACTAATGAAGGAAAATGAATAGAAAAATAAAAAAGTTGAAGTTATCTTTTTTTATTTTTGAACATTGCTCCTTTCATTTTATTTTCATGTATAACAAAATTGAAACAATAATTTCCATTTTTCGTCTTCCACTTGAAGCAAAAGTTTTGTAACGAACCTAACTCAATTTCAAAACATTAAAGAAAATCTCCTTGAAAGTAAAGTTTTAAAAATTCATATAAAATCATAATAACCTTGCATTTTAAGCATATTTGTTGATCGTGAATAAATTTACAATTTTCATTTGGTAAACTCAAGGCAATTCCCCAATCAAACGAAAATTAACAGAAAATTATTATTTACCTAATTGATTGAAAAAGTTAATTAAGAATGTGCTTTTTAATTTTTTTAATGTGCAAACAATATCGTAATAAAGTAATTTTTCAAAATGTAATTACTGCAGTTCAAAATAAAAAAAACGTTCTGTTAGTCGATAAAATATATACGTGCTCCGTTCATTACAAATATAAATTGATCAAGAGGAAATATAGTAATAGGTGGGGTGCAGTTGATTTTATTAAAGAGCCAATTTGGATTGAAAATGATTAATCTCATTTTCGATCAGAACGAAGCTTTCATGAATACTTGCTTTAAAGAAAATAATTTGAGTTACGTGGAGTTCGATCAAATAAAGTTCTCAAAGAAATTTCGTCTCGCAAGAAATCTTGGAGTATTACATCGCGGTCTTCCGACTAGCGCTCCGCGCGACCTCTTTTTTCTATCGCTATATCTATCTCCTCAGACCATTGAAAGTTTCCTATGAAATTTCTCTCCCCGTTCTCTTCCTCTTTCAATATCCGCTCGGACCAATTGGAAAAGTTTTCCTCGATTTTGCAAAGCACTCCTATAATCTGGGTCGAGTTTAAGGAAAATTCATCACTCCCGCGATTATTATTATTCCCGAACAATTTTCCTACTCGCAGCGAAATCAAACTCGCCATTGTTACGATTTATTTTCCATTTTGTGATTTTCTTCCTTCCCTTAATTTCATCCCCCCCGTTTCTCCTTTGTTCTCCCTTCTCAGATTTTAATCGCTTGAATCAAGAAACGGGGTAGCAGTCGACCGAGTTTTTCCAGTAGTATAGTTGGTCGACCAATCAAATTTATTTTCTAAACTATAATTGAGTAAAAGCGTTTTCCCAAACACTATTTCTCACTCTCTCACGATGCGGTCTTTTAAATTTAGCCCGAGGACGTGAAAAGATTTCGGTTGAATGTACCCCGTGCCCCATCAACGATGAAAAAGAAAAGAAAAATAAAAAAAAATTTGCACGGAATTGAAACTTTTGTCACGTACGTTTTGTCCACGAAGCACCGATCGATTTCTCTATTGCTTAACTCATTTTCCATTTCTACGCGACGTAAAATCAAAATTTTTCTCCCAAGCCTTCGAGGAAGAGAAAAATGTGAGAAACGCTTTTAACACGTTCACACTTTTCAACAATTCTTTCTTTTATTGTTTAGAAAATGGAAAGCAATTTAAAAGAGTATACGAACATAATGTATTTCACACGTATTCTTATCAAATTATAATTTTTGTTTTTTCCTTGTGTTTTGAAAATAAGTTGGAAAATTCAAAACAAGATTCTTATACGATTGAAAATAACTTTTACGTTTTATGAATTTTGATGATGTACGCTCAACGAATTTTATTTCTTTTTCCATTTTCCTCTTCAGTCTATTTTGCTCATTTTTTTATTTTTATTTATCTCTCTTCTCTCTATTTTTCTTTCGCAGTGTATATTGAAATTTAAACGAATCAGCTCGTTTGTTCGCTCTCGCTTTTTTTTTATTTATCTTGCATCTTCAGTTTCAATCGAATCGTCAAACCGGAAATTGAATTTTGGAACCTCTCGGAAAATTTTTCTGTATTTAATTCCCCATGCACGCGTGGGCTCTTGAATGTTGGAGCAAGTAATCAATCTTTGAAAACTTATTGAATTTATATAGAGAAAAACAAAGATTAATTTTTTATTTGTTAAGAATAAAAAAAATATATAATAAATACTTTATCTTCGACAGCACAAGTGTTTTCCCACGGATTGAAAGAAATAATGACTTTTGTGACCCGCATCGTGCTTCATCGTAGCGCGTAAAATTTTATCTATTCTTACATTACTTCTCTTGGTTTATTTCGAAGAGAGGTGGTGCGCTCAGCCCCTCGAATCTAATCTACTCCGTAGGAATATTTACCATAACGTCGCTTGCTTTTCTCATACGTGCATAATTTCCAGCCGATAGTACAGGGGAATGTGTCGTATTTTCGTGATAGCAGCGACGATGATGAACATAGAGAAGGGCAAAAAACCACAAAGTATGCATACCAATCATTTTCCTCCAATTTTTCCATCTTTTTTTTCCCCTTTTTAAAATTTTTTCATTTTTTTCGAGCTATCTCGGGAAACAATTTGAATACAAAGTGTTTCCGGCTCCAGACATTTCTGTGGCATTTGATAATGGACTCCTTATGAATATTTCACTTTATCATATTACTCTGAAAATGAGAAGAAGAATATTTCGATTTAAAGAAAATAAAATTTCTTTTTTCAACCATTAAAATTGCAATTGAGCTCAATATAAATTGTGATTAAAAAAAATAGGAAAAAATCGTAATTGTAAATTGCAGTTAAGTGCGCGTAGAAAGAAAGGAAAAAAAATGAAGGGAATAAAAAATGATGTTTTTGTGTACGTCACCAATCTCTGTATATCGAATGGAATTCTCGGTCGTTAAATGTTTCTTCGATTCTTTGTTTTTTCACGGTGGAGGGGGGAAGTCTGGCTCTTTGTGGCGTATTTCTTTGGAAGCTCGAGAGGCACACCTGTTCGGCAGGGAGGCTGCTGCTGCATATGCGCCTCTCGAGCACCACCGACTCTCGCGAGCGTTCTGCTCGCTATACGTATACGTGCATCTTCTCGCACAAACATTCTCTCCCTCCCGCTTCTTCTCCTTCTCCTCCGGCCCCTCCGCTGTCCCACTTACAATTACGAGAAACTGGTTTTTCATTTTACAAAACTCGTCTTTGTACCAGCACGCGGACGAGCTAGCAACAGACCGAGCTTCGTGCTCGAGCTATCGACTGTCCGAAATGTTTAATACCAATTTCAAGCTTTTTCACGACTTTTTGGTTTTATTTATTTATTTATTTATTTAATTATTTATTTATTTTCATCTTGAAACAAAAAAAAGAAGCTTGTCGTTCTTTTTTTTATCTTAAAATCTTGGTTTCCGGCGCATAAACTCGAAATTTACGACTAATCGACAGTTAATAATATTCTTTAGGATATTCTTTTTATTCTCGATAATTGTTACGTTATAGAATTTTTCCGCACGACGGTGTTTAAGGGACATAAAATTATATATATGTATACGCCGCTGAGGTTAAAGTCGTTAAAATTTCCCGTTGACTCGTCGTAACGGCGAACGAGGAAAAATGAAAAAGAAACGTTCCATCTCGAATAAAGATGTCATTAAAAGTTTTATAATGATAGACACGCGCTCTTTGAATATTTGTAATTATTGTAATGCACAGAAACGAAGCTTCGCTATTTCGTGCGTTTTCGCGAGGAGAGAGAGAAAAAAAAATCACTTCGCGAAGAATCGCGTTCGCCTGCTGACGCTTCGGGGATCTTTTGCCATTTTTTTTTCTTATTTTTTCATGTCTTTTTTTTGTTTTTTTTTTCGACTGGAACAATTTTGCCATACGCGACTGGCGTCCTCGTAAAACTTTCGTCCCGACATCAACCTTCGCGAAGCTCAGAAAAGAAAAATTAACCATTATGGAATGATAAATATTTTTTTTCTCGGCTCGTTACGGAATTTCGTTTTTAAATGGCGGAATCACTTTTTCAACGAGATCTCCTTTCCATTTTATAAATCACGTTCTTCTTTTTTTTCCTCGACAGTTGGAGAGTGACGGGCGATAAACTGAGATTTTTCACTAATCTTTTTATGTCACTCGAATACCGTAGATAATTTTTTTCCTCGTTTCCATTTTTATCGCTGTTTATATAAATTTTATATTAAAAGTAAAATAAATACGAATTATTTGACAATTTACCGATACTCTTTCATTAACATTATTTTCCATAAAAAGTGATGGACTTTTAAAAAATGATCTTGCGCAAGTCGCCTCGACATTACACGTGTACAATTAATGTTTCATTATTCGTTGTAAAGCAAAGTCGGAGATTTTGTTCGCGATGTCGAAAAAGAAGAAAAAAAAAATTGAGAAATTAGGTTACAAACGAGTGAAAGTTACAGTAAACGCGAACGCTCGAATATATACACGGAGTTTCCAAGTGTGCGTATATACGCGAGAGTTGAAGAATACGAGAAATATATGTACAATATATATTTGTGTGTATCGAGCGCGAGAGAAATTTTTCGTCACGTTTCGTAATTCTGTCCATTTTTGATCCAACGATCCTGTCAAAAAGAAACATTCGTCATTTTTTCCAAAAAATATATCCATTCGAATAATAAATAAATTTTTCATTTACAAGGTCTATAAAAAAAAGTGCGTTCGATATACAGCTAGTGGACAGCATGGACAATTCATTAGTCGCAGGACGATTTTAATTTAAATCAGCAGCGACAGAGAAATTCTCAGCAATTTCTCTTAATTTTGCAGTCTCTCTTCCTCTCTCTCTCATTCTCGTGTCTACGAGCAATATTTTATCCACAAAATAGATTTCATTTTTATTTGCCTTTTTTTTCTCATTTCGAGGCAAACCTCGGTGCAAGATGAATTATTACGAGAATAATTCACATTAAGAGCGTACACCGTTAAATGATAATAATAATGTATACATTCGAAGTTATAGATGGAAGTTTTTCCAATTTTATAACGACGTTACGCGCGGAGAAACTTTCACCCGAGCCTGGCTAATCTTTGCGCTTCCTCTTTCTTCTTTTTATTCCCCCATGTTATATTCAGTTGATAATGAGAATAATAATGATAAAAACCGTATCTATATACACCTACTATTATTAATGGGGCCCGCGAGCTAATAATAATTTCCAATTATCTTTATTACCACAGAAAACACATATGTCAGAGCAAAAATTGTATTAATATATTAAAAAATTAAATGATATTGACTAAACATATAATCTTGACAAATGTACATAGGATGTTTGTAACTATAAACGAATCGCACAAAGACAGGACAAGTTCTTACATTTTTTAATGGATCAAAATTTGCCAAAAAAAAATTGTAAGCTGGCTCACGAATAGCATGGCGTTATATCTGTAGTTCGATCGAGCCATTCGGTGAGTGAACCCACGCCGTTGAAGTTATTGCCCCGATAAGGGGCGTAGGAGTTAGTAAACAGGGTATTAACCCCATTTCGTTTTCTCTCTCCCTCGCTTATGTTCTGTATACCACTTTCTGTGTCTCTCACACACACAGACACACACTCTCTCTCTCTCGTCAATCGAGAACAACAGGAATTACCCTACTCTTAACCTCAATTATCACTTGCCAAATGAAAAGAAAGGAATAAAACAACAATTGAAGTGTGTTAAAATAAAGGCAACGTGAAAAAAAAAATGTTTTAAAATTAGATCCTGTCGAGAAATGAAGATTTTTATTTTGGTATATCAAAGTTTGGTGTGCGTTTGTTTTTAGCGAAGTTTAAATTGATTGCGCAAGTTTCTGCACGGATGAGATTATTTCTTATTTAGAAAAATAGTAATTGGAAAGCTAGGAAAGGATGGAAGAAATATCTACAAATTCCAATTGGAGTTTCGCGAGAGAGGAGAGAAATTTCTGCGAATTGGATCTTATTCCATGCGGAGCCACGCACTTGTTTATAGAAGAGAGCTTTCCGGAGCTCAACTTTATCTATTCAATTAGACGAACTTGTATCGAAGAACACGCGAAAAGACTATTATTCTGTTAGCTAATTTTACCTCTTCTCTCTCCTTTTCGCCCTTTTTCTCCTCGTCGATCGATGATTGCAAAGTTTGTTATGCGCTCTCTCGGGGGAGACTTTCCATAATTCACTTGGCAGGAATCTAGAACTGTGCTTGGGAAAAAAAAATACGCGAGGTATAAAATACGAAAAGGATAAATAAAGGAATAAATACAAGAAAAATACATTTTATTTGTCCCGTAGAAAAAAAAAGAATAAGAAAAAGCTTGCAAAATAAGTGAGAGAGTGAGAAGAAAAAAGTAAAATTGCTGTTTGTGTCGGAATCGTAAAGATTGGAACGTCGAACCATTTGTCACGAATTGATTTACCGAGACACAACAAATTTGATCGATCAATCAACCTCCATCCGTTTCCTCCGAAGCTTTTATTCGCCAGAATTTTCGACTCCGTTTACTTAACCGGGACTTCGGTGGATAATTGTATTTTTTTGTTTTCGGTATTTCGGAATGCGTCTTTTGAAATTGATAACCGGGGGTTGCATGGTATACGCGATATATTGCCCTTTATCTCATTATCGAGACGAACAAGCCGATTGAGCAATATATAGAGACGAGAACCAATAACCGATATAGTCGCCTTCTCCCCTCGATTCTATTCCATTCGCAAATTATCGCTAAAACATCTCCCCAAAATCTGCTTTATATTTCGAAATAATGTAGTTGTGAATTATCTTTGAAAGCGTCTTGTATATACATGAATTTAAGAATATTTCATTAAAAAATTAATTTAAAAAAAAGATTAATCAAGCGTTCTTTTGCAAGAAATAAAATTTTTATTGATTTGTGCGATGGTTTATTACTCGCAAACTAAAGAATTGAACAAAAACAAATTTTTATGGTTTGTTGAAAAATAATGTTTGATCAATTAGAGATTTCTGTAGAATTTGCTCAAGCGAAAAGTTAGCTGTATCCTCGCCGTTATAGCGACATTAATTTCTCGCGCTGGAGACTCGCGAATGTAGCCTGGGTGAACATTAATATACATGTGGGAAAGGGCAATGCGTCTCTCCCTCGAATTTCGAACTTTAGCCCCCGTCTCCTCCCCCGAGTTTCTCCGCATTAATTTTACTTTGAATATTTCTCCGAATTTCGTGATTCATTTTATTCATTAGTCAACCGTTACTTTTTTTAAAATTACTTTCTCCAATTTGACATTTAATTCTCAATTTGTCTCGGAGAAACCTTTATTTCTACGTCCACCATATTTCATCTCATTTATTTAGGAATATATTAATTATCTGACAAGAGAAAATGCATCTTTCGCTTTTCATAATAATAATAATAATAGTAATAAGAAACTCTATTCTACGTGATAAAAAGTTGGCAATTTTTCAAGGGGATATTCATTAGAAGTTCGCCAAGAAAAGTAAGAGGGGGCAAAGTCTCGCGTGATTGCAACGTTTCCATAAAAATAATTATATAGACTCGGATAAGTTTCTCTCTCTCTCCCTCTTATAATTGGAACTATTGAATGGTGGAGGAGGAAAAAAAAGTATAAAAATTGTATGGAGAGTGGCCCGATAACGATCGTTCGTAAATTGAGAGAATAAAACGTGTACGAAGAACAAAACGATGATATAATCATCGCTGAAAAAGGTGAGCGGGGAGTAAATAAGCGATTGTGAAAAATGTTTAATAAAAAACAATCTAAAATAGAGCTCGGCTCTATTATTGCTATAACACGCACGGGAACCGCTGTTAAATTATTTCTGAAGAAATGCATTCGAGCGTGATAAAGTTTCTCGATACTCGTTTTTTTTTATTCCTCTTTTTTTTCCTTTTCGTCCTGTATACATACTCGTGGGTACACACGATTTTATTTTTACTTTTGCTCTTAAGTGCAACGAAATAGAATTTATGGCTCGCGTATACACGTACATTTAGCCGACGATAAAATCAACTCGGCCAAACGGGCTTATCGATCCAACACTTTCAAGGATTTCCTCATTACATCAAGACAAGTTGGCTTCTCCTTCTTTCTCTCTCTCTCTCTCTCTCTCTCTCTCTCTCTCTCTCTTGTTCTCTTTCTCTATTTCTCTACGACTCTAAATGTGTGTGTGCATGTCTCTCTCTCTCTCTTTCTCTCTCTTGTTTCCCCTTCCCAACGACGCAAATCGATTGTGTATTTCATTTTTGTTTCTGATTATTGGCCTAGCTCGCACATAATCGCCCGATGCATGACTAAGATCCCACTCACCGCGTTAATGATGAGGCAACGATAGGCCTCAATTATACAACAAAAAAAAACGTTGACAGATAAATTTTTTTCACTTTTTTTTCTCCTGTTTTTTTTACACAATAGAATTTTTTCATTGTGGAATTTTTTTAAGAACGGAATAGCGCGAGACTTACGTGTCGTTTGATGAAAATAACAATGTTTTTCGCGCGAGAATAAATCATGAACGGAGGAGGGAGAAGGAGCTACGGGGGAGGAGAGAAAAGAAAAGTAATAAATTAAATGTATTTTTCGTTCGATATCGCGCAAGAAAAACTCGACCGATGGCGGGGCGGGTGGGGACGAGTGAGAGAGGAGAGAATGATTGATTGCCATTCCCGTGCGGAGTCAACTTTTCATATCTTATGTATGCCAACATTTTCTGTGCATTAGCAAACATTGAAAATCACGTACAAATAGTTGGAAAAAAAAATGAATCTCGCATGCATGATTTCCCAATGCTGAGTCGTTTTTTTTTGCTCTCGCCCTCTCGACGTTTTCGGATGAAAATATTTATTTATTTTTCGATGCTCAAATTCGTCCGGGAAAAGATCGGAGCCCGGTTTTTTTCCTCCGATGTCGACATCGTCATTCGAAGCTTTTGCTGATGACACGATTACGTGTCATGAATAATCAACGAGCTTCGGCCCGCGACTCTTGGCTTGATATTCCAAAGAGAAGACTGTCAAGATTGTTCTGAAATTTATGGTCGTCTTTTCAAACTAGTTAATTGAAAAATAAAATAAACGAGGCGAGCGCCTCGTTTAGCCTCTATTCGTTGAATTATTCCCAACTAACCTATCCGCGATGTACATATTTTACCAATCAAAACCTTTTTTTTTTTCATCTCCATATGCAACTTATTCTAACGGATTATTAAAGCTCGTTTATTTACTGTCGAGAAAAACATATTTATAATTTGTAATTATCATACGTTTTTAATGTAGCAAATAATAAAAAAACACTCCATTATAAAGACAATTTTTCATATTTCATTTGATTTGTTTTTGTACATTTATATATTCACATCCGTTTAAATCATTATTCTTTACGATATTTATTTTCCTGGCCTTGCATGGATTTACACTTTTAAAGAGCACTATTATATAAATTCATTTTTTTGTGTTTTTCTTTTGGAGGATTTAGTTTTAAATTATCATTTGGCATACGTTTATTTATGTCTGTGGCCTTCTGGGCCTCGGTATCCCCTTTTCAACGACTCCAGCTCGATTCACTTACTTATTTGTTTATCAGACACATTTGCCTCTATTACGAGGATGACGCGATAGATTTCGAGCAAGCTCGTCAGGCGTGCCATTAACATTCAATTTCCTTCTACGAGTCCAATGTCAAATTGCATTTTTTTCTCCTTATTCGTCCTCGACTGCATATTTTTCTAACTGTATTGCCTGAGAAAAGAGATGAGTGTCACAAAAAATTAATGGTATAATTTATAGAAAAAAAAAGGTCAACAAAACGTTTAGAAATATAGTAGTTATAAAACAGTCGTGAAAAAACTGTACAGGGAAAAAGTGTAATGAAAAACAGTTGAAGATTTGGTCAGGTGTAGAGACACTTGTTTCGGGTATTTACGACGGAATATACAGAGGGAAACTGCGCTTCAGTGTTTCTCTTTCGTTGGACGAGGATCGTGTGTAGAATGTCTGACACGAAAGTTATGAAAGTACCGAGAAATAAATATACCGTTATATTGTTGCTCGTATCGTCATTTTGTAATAGCCTGCACGATTCTTTGAATCTCCGTTTCATCTCTCCATCTCCGCGTAACTCTTTATTGCAATTCCATCTGTTCTCGCCGATAAATATATAACAGGCGCTCATCAAAGGCCGCTACAAAGTCTTGGGTTAACATTTATCAAATTTATATGACAGCAGGATTTCTTACATGTCATTAACATCAGTCTGGTGATTATATGCAACCAGCAGGTTCCAGTGACTTCGGAGATTCTTTATTTATTGTTAATTATATTAAAAATCAATTTTAATGAGAAAAATCAAATTTCGCTGGAAATTATATAGGAATACAGTCTTTCTACAGTTTCAATCGCTCTTGGATGATCCTCGGGCTATCATTAGTCAATTAATTATCAATTTTATTAATTAGTCAATTTAGGACGAAATACTTTTTACTAAAATTGATTTTTTTTTCTATACAAAATTATATTTTGCCCGCGTATAAAAAGTTTTATATTTTCATTCAATTTAAATGTTTTTTGCTAACGTAACAGTAAGATGAGGACGATAAAAAATTAACTTCCTCATAAAATTATTGTTTTCCTCATAACAATCGATTTTTCTCATAAAATTATTATTCTCCTCATGAAAATTATTCTCGCCTATAAAATCAACATCGGTTGGTCATTTTACTCATGATAAAATTTATTTTTTCATGAAATATTACATATTGTATTATTGAAAAAACAAATTTTACTAACATATATGATTTTTTCACAGTATTTATTTTTCTTCCAAGTCTTTTAAAGCCAACAGTTTTTTCTCCTAATTTACAGTAAAGAATTACTCTATATTTATTTCTCCAAAGTCCGTTCATGCGTGCTTTACATCGGATTTAATCCATATGCCCCTTTATGGTACGAATAAAACTTCCTTTCATGACAATTTTAATCCATCAATAATAATTGAACTTGATTATATCAAAGAAAAAGAAAAAAAAATGTATGAAAAAGGTTGCACTGTGCACGTCGTGTGTACGGTCGATTAGACGTTTACGAAGGCCTCGCTCCGGCGCATCTTCTTATCTCTCGCTCCATTTCCCCGCGCGTCGTAACTCAAAATAAGTGTTCGTCAAAGAAAGAGAGATTAGAGCGTACCAATTTGTTTATAACGCCTGATCGAACTATGCGATAATGAGTCCGGATTATTTTTCTCTCGTCACTCAATTATAGATACATCGCGAGTGTTTCAAAATCCCTCTCATATGCATACATTCCCGGACGTCATTTTTACTCCTTCTCTGCAATTTTTCCTCGGCGATTTCCATCGAGAGAAATCGAAGAAATCGAAAGAGCTATTTCTGTCTGACGATGGTGAAAAAGAAGTCGTTCGAAATCTCGAAAAACGATCTAATAGATTTTTCGAGATGTTGCGCAAACGATATGTTGAAATTCTCACGATAATTCCACTCTTATAAACATACTTTTGCAGCGATTACGTGTCTTAGAGTTTATCGTTTCTACAAGCTTTTTATCGAGTGGGAGATTTGCAGGAGAGAGAGATGGAGACACTCTCAATCATTGCGAATCGTGTCGATTTTGCAATATTGAATCGTAAAGAACGTCGCGTGTACTCCTTACTCTCCCCTGCGCTTTTAATGATCCTTATTCCCCTCTCGGTGTGTTTTCTCACGAGGTATCGTAACAGCGCAGCCTTGCCCGGCCTCGTTACGCTTTCTATGCTCCAAATACCGCAGACCCGCCAGAGGGGATCGCAATTATCATTCTAACAAATGTTTCTTTATTTTCCCTAAACACCTCTCCATTATGCATCGCTATTGCGCATTTTCTATACTTTTGTTATCAATTTATCCTTTTTTTTCTGTCAATAAAAAATATTTTTAGCCTGCCAATGTTGGTTGCTATGGAATAATGAAAAAAAATATGTCTCAACTAATATTCCTCCAGCTGTGACTGACTGACGTCTCTGAAGGTGCAAACAGTCACAGATAAGATTATCTTTCGTACTATTTGCGCAGTTGACAATATATCCAATTTGTCTCGTTTTTTTCCACACGTAACTAGCTTCTAATGATTTTTTTTTCATTATTCGCTTTCGTAACGTCGGAATATTTTTCATTTTATTTTTAGTTTTATTCTTTGAGAATAAATTATAACAGCTCGAATAACGATTATGGGTGGCTATATCTTTGGCATGTTTTAATATACATTAAATATTAAAAATTGTCAGAAAACTTCTATTTAGCTGGGGAACTACCTTGGGTACGTTTGTTCAAAATTTCAATAAAAATGGAAATGTATATTTTCCTTGAAAACTTGAAATTCATGATGTATCGGAATTTCAACAGACCCTCGGGCGATAATTCAAAACGTACGATGTGAATTTGCCGAGTTAATTCTAGGCTTGTTAAAAATTCTCTTTCAAACATTTTAAATCGAACAATTTTTCAAATAAAAACTACTTCCACGAATTTGACTCGTCGTCAGAAAAAAAAAAATTGCAATAATTGAAAAGAAGAAAATTCTTACTTTCGCGGTCAGTTAAAAAAGTAAAAAAATTAGAGCAGAGTTACTTTTAGAGGGAAAAAAAGAGAGTAATAGTCCCGATGGAAGGATTTGTGTGCGTGTATAGATTTTTCGATGTATATAGGCAGGGAGGGCCCACAAGTGTACGAGCGACCACCGTGCTGGAAGATAATAGAGATAGAGACGGTAATTTGTGCGTAATTGCGGTAATTCATGTGGCTCGCATTCGCTTCGGTTCGGCCCGTTGAGACGCACATAGAGACACAGCCAATTACGCACACGATTCTCAATCCTTGTAGTGTTATTCTATACATACTCCCAACTATTCTATACTTTATAATAAGCCTGCTACAATAAAATATTAATTTGTTAAGTGAGTATATATTTCATTTTAAGACAGAAATTATAAATTTACAAATTTTCATTTTTTAAATCTAAATATTTTATAAATCATGCAAAATGTACTAAGATTTTCACATATAATAAAAAAAACATTGTCAAGTTCATTTTCAATTAGAAAAATTGAGAAACAATTGAATAAATATCGATCGAAAAATCGTTTACTTCAAAATTTCGTTGAAAATTTGCACTAACCTTTTTTTGATACTCATATTTATATATGAATTAAATTTTAAGAGGTTCAAGATACACAAGTTGCAATATTTATTGTCAGCATAGATAACAATTTTCTTGTATTCTCGTATAAAGAAGATCTCTGCTGATATTAAAGTAATTATTTTTTTCAAACGATTATCAAGCGACATGTATGCCTTGGGGAGACTTTTCGAAAAAATGAATTTCTCCATAGACTGTGAATAGGAAAGCAGGGATTTTACCGAGTGCACGGTCAAGGCATCGGTTAATTAACACACATGCGGGCATTGTATTTTAGAACGCGCATTATCTTTATAATAACTATAGTCCTGTGCATTCAGCGTACACATGTTTCCAGGGTCTATATTTTATGGATAAACATAAAATGTTCGTGCAAAACGTACATAATACACCTTGTTATTATTTGAATTACTCCGGTGCTCGATCAAAACGTCCACTTTACTTTATCCATTGAAGTTTTCTCCTTTTTCCTCGCCCGAGCTCTCGATAAGTGGCTATCTTTCTTGCTCCCTCGATCTTTTTCTCTCATTTTATCGTTCTCGCTCTCTCTCTCTCTCCCTCTCATTCCTTTTTTCTCTCGCGCACTTGCATTTTTTTCGACACGGTACAAATTTGAGCGATCATACGTTGCCCGGGAGATGGACGAGAGTGCTAAAGGGGGGGCACCGAGAGAAAAGACACGTGTTCGCAGCTGTTGGACCCAGCTGCGAGTCCTAAGCGCAAAACGTGCAAAAGCAAAGAGCCTGCTCCGAGCTATAAAGTAACGCGTCGCTCTCGGCCTTCGTGTGCGTTTACACACGGTAAAGTGATTTTATCGCCCCTCTCCGTACTCACGTATTACTCCCCTTCCCCCCTCCCTCTCTCTCTCTCTCTCTCTCTCTCTCTCTCTCTCAATCTCAATTACCGGAGAAAGCTCGCTTTTTTTTTATAACGCTTCTTTTCATTATTTACACCCAATTTATATTTTGCATCTGTACACGGTAAATGAGCATCTTTACTTTAATTTTCGTTCAATTTCGTTCGTTTCGTTGAAAATTCATTTTAAATTAATTTTCAGATAAATTAATTTCATTTGTGAGAAAGTAATAAAAGACACGTCATGTTATAACGAATATTTTTTCTCCTATGTACAAAAAATTTTTTTTCGGAGCGATTTAAATTATTTTTGTCAAAAGAATGAAAATTGACTTTTCGGTATTTGCCGGTTTTCTATGATTGTTTGGCATATATCGATTTTATATGACACATTTATTAATCTGAATTTTCGATTTGTCAGAAAAAAAGTTGGAATAACATCAGGAAATAGAGCGCATTAAATTAGAACGATACACGGAGAAAAATACATTTCAAAAATTTATACCAGAAATTGAAATAATACTGATATGAAGAGAAAAATTGCAGTGTAAAACTGTAATTTAGCCTTT
>JAPYYW010002706.1:0-18724 GCA_030522545.1 Cremastinae sp. A BG-2022a
TTCTGATTGGCTCTTAAAAATTTATTTTTGTTTCGATGGTTATGCCAACTAAATTCATAGATGTAAACTGACAGTTTGCACAAAAAGAACTGACAGATCTTCAAAACGTCAATCTACAACCAAAGTTAGCACGCGCGAAGCGCGTATCGCATTGCCTAGTATTTATAGAAAATAAGTGCTGAAACGTGTCTATGTAAATGTCTCAATAGTCAAGCAGCAAAATTGATTCTATCCCTAACGTGTTTAATGGCTTGTTCCAAAAAATACACCTTTTATCTTGCTATGAACAAACAAATTGGAAAAAAAATTAAAAAATTTAAAGCAATCATGTAGAAAGGTTAATTTTTGGGATATGGTTAATTATAGGGACGTGCGCCTTATTATTTTGATACCTTTTGTTACTAATTCTAACAGCTTGTACAATTTTATAGAAAAATTTTGTGACGGAGCACAGTTTCTACAAGTTTGTATAGAAAAGCATATATGTATAAATAAAAAAGAGATTACACCATATTGTAAAAGCTCTCAGAGAAATTTTGATATTTATCGAGGGCGCTCTGGGTTGGCTGTTTGTTCATCATGTAGAATTAAACTCATGGAAAGTTATGTAGTACGAGACAAACAAGGGCTGAAATAAAAGGGTTTGTGGAGACAGAGAGTTACAAATGAATCGAATTGAATGAACTGCTGATAGAAATCGAATGAATAAACGAGATACGTGCTGTTGGCTGTTTCGACGGTGCTCTTGTTTTACCGTTTGTACCGAACTTTCGCTTTGATTGCTGACTCCCTTCCTCCTCCCCGTCTTTGTCCAAATTATTCACCAGCTTACGGCGCATTCTCGTAACTGAATTTATCCGGTGTAAATAACGCTTATTTACCACTTTTTACATTCATCCGGTGCGGAAAAATCTGACAGAGCTCAAAATTCCGCAACGCGCTCTTGTTTTTAATATTTTTTTATCGACTGCGACTTTTATCGATTCAGAGTATATTCGTACGCGAGTATTTTGTACATCGCCGAATAAGAAAAACAGGAAGGAATATGCAACCACGTTTTTTTTTTCATCTTCATTCGGAAACGTCAAGTTACTCGAGAAATTGCTGCGCGTAGGGATGAAAAAAAATTGCGATAAGCCTCCTGTCGACGTCATTCACATTCGGAAATACCCCGAAGTTCATGGCTCGCTCTCTCGTTCCTGTTATCTCGCTCTCACTCCCGGAATGATAAATCTTTCGGGAAAATAAGAAAGATTCGCGCGTACGTGTGTGCGAAAGATAGAGAAGAGGAATAGTCGGAGAAGGAGGAAAGTGAGAAGAGCTCCGAAGAGAAATTGTACTCGTATCGTCGCTTAGATTCGCGCGAATAAACGTTTCTGCGAAAATAATATTCAGTCCACGATCCGAGAAAGGGAAACTCGCTCAAAGCTATATATGTATATCGTCACGAGACGTTCCCGAAGAAAATGATGATAAATAAAAAAATTAAAGCTGCTTCAACTAGAATTTGTTCATATTTCTGTTGCTATAATTTTTCATTATCGTCATTTTATTTGATTATCAGAATTAACCTCAACATTTTCAACTGTTCAATTATATTTTTTCATCGCTTTCACCAAAAGTTGCTATCGATTATTTTATAAATTTAAGTAAAGATAATTGGACGTTACCCGGAACCGCATCGACAGTTTCTGTCACGTACAATTTTAACAGCCCCCCGTAAATATAATTGAGCATGGCATGAATTTATCGCCGAAAGCTCGTGACGTAATGAAGTATCACGTTGAAAATATTTATGGTAGAGACGTTGTGGCCAGAAAAATTTCACTTTGTCGCTTTTCGCGATCGAATATACAATTTTCATTTAATTTTAATTATAACTTGAGTTCGTTGATTCGAAATTGAATTACAACGTTGTACGAATAGCTAACTGGTAACCGCAGATTTCAAAGCAATCCTTATTTTTTTAAAGATACAAAATAATTTATTATTAGATATCAATTTTATTATTGATTATTCAATTTCAAATTAACATTAAATAATAAATATAATGTTTCAGATATTTTTGAGAAATGTTTCGCATTTAATTTTTTATGGACCAGAGCGAAACATGAAGAGGAAAGTAAAATAAAGCGTCGTTCGGATTCGGGATAATGCGTAGCGTGAAAAATGAAGCGATCTTGTACGGGCGTTGTTCCGGAAGCGCGAGAAGAGAATTGGGATTCGCGAGAAGAGAGGACATCATTTTTTCAGGAGCAACCGACCGTTCTCTTCCATGGACAAACATTTTCCCGGAGTTTTTCTCTTTCGCAAAAGTTCGATGCCTCGCCGTATACGCTTTCACGTTTTTCTGGCCCGAAAAAAAAAAGAAACGGAAGCGGTACCTTCGAGTTGCGCGTCCGAAGGGATTCACGGAAAAATTCGAATCCTAGAAGCGTTTTCCCGAGCGTCCGATCAACAGGCAGCACATCGAATCACTCCGACTCTTCATCTTTTGTACTTTCTCTTATAAATATTCTCCAACGCTTGTGCAAAAAGCTTCGCCTGGCTACGAAACTCTTCGGACACTTTTCCAACTTCGATGACTTATCCAAGTCGCCTCTGGTCTTATCCCTCTCACAGTTATTTTCCTTCCAACTCTTTCATGTCTTATTCATCTATATCTTTCTCTCATTTCGCTCCCGATATTCTGACTCCTGAAGTAGAAACGAAAGAGAGAAGTTAACACGTACTTGTGAACGAACGACTTCCAATCAAGAAAAAATATTTTATGGGTGAAAGAGAAAGCGAAACAGTGGGAAAAAACAATTATTAAAACAAAAGTAGGGAAAAGAAAAAAAATATTTTGAAACGATATTACAAATTTGAAACACTAAACTATTCACTTTTCGTATAATTGAAAATAACTTGAACTGACACTCGATTGAACTTGTCGAATCACTACGAAATTTTTTTCAATAACGAATTACCTGGCGAGACCCGACACGTCTTACCCCGACACTTTTCACTGGCATACTGATTCCAAGTTTCGTCATAAAATCGAACAATTAAGGCCTTAATCGGTTTTTCACTCGACCTCGACTGATCACCATGGAAACAATTAACGAAAATTTGAAAATTTTTTTCCTCGTTACGCTCGACGAATTTTCTCTCTCTTTTTTTATGTTTACGATCCCCGAACTATTCAAGTATACATATTTGTCCAGGTATATTTAATATAAATAATAGAAAATTTTGTTGCAAGCATGAGCTGAGAAAATTTAGCATGTTCGAGGACCTCCAGCCTGATTTTTTAAGAATCGAATATAGGAAAATCTTAAAATTTCACGTGACGATGTATTTTCGTGTCCTCAACGAAATCGACTTTATAATGGGTAATTCTTGAAAATTTTTGCAAAATGAAATGAATTATTCAAACATCAAGGTCATTATTTCCAAAGCAGTGCACGTTGAATTTTTTTTTTAATGAGTGGAGATTAGCCAAAAATTAAGACGATGACCATATATTTTTATGGTAAATAATTAGACTTTACACACTAATGAACACGTGAGACATTTTAGATTGTTTGAATGTTCACTCTAAATATATATTTCTTTTGGATAAAAGAGTCTGGCTTATATCAATCAGACTTTGTCGGGATATATTTCGCTCATGTTATCGATAATGGTACTTTAAATTTAGCCATCGAAAAACTGATTTAATACACTATTTTCATACTTTCGTTAATACCTCTCGTTAAGGAGGTTGTAACGGAATATCAAAGTCTAGAGAATTGTCTGAAAATATAACGATTCGATATAAAATAAAATTAGCTTTCCAATAATAAGCACAAAATTTATATAGGTTGTCGAACTTTCTGTGAAGAAATATAGATTTAAAAATGAAAAATTTACACGGTAATTTTGCTTCGTGTATGGGCTATGAGTATTCATTTGAACAATTAACACATGCAGACACTAGAGAATTACATGAAATTTTGATATAATATTCCTAAAGAGGTATTATTAATGATACCGACAAAAAAAAGTGGGGTCATCGAACGAATAAGAAAAATGTATCGCATGTTAATCAACAGTGTCAAACCTCTTTCGCATTCGTTCAAAACAGTATCTAATTTATAAAAGTATAAATTAATTCAAAACATTATTCTTCTGAAACGCATTAGTTGAAGTGAATCTCGTATGAAAAAGTAAATAAAATAAAGCTTTCTTCAAATTGAGATTTTTTTATAATTTTAATTTTCAAATAGTTGTTGTATTGATTACTATGAAGTTACAACCTCTTTAGATATAAATTGGGAAGAGAGGTGAGGTAAAACCGTAAAAAAAATTCGTGCAAAATATAAGAAGAGATACAAATGAAGAATAAATACATTGAGAAAAAGAGAAAGAGAGGGGAGAGAGAGAAGGAAAGAGAGAATGCGATAGCAAGCAGGCGTCAATTATCCTTCTCCGGTAGTCGAAGAAATCGTTATCCTGTCAAGCGAAGTGTGGCAGGGCGCGCCCTGCGAGCGGTGCTCCATCTTCATCGCGTGTAATCGCAAGAATCGTCGATCGGCGCGTCGTGTAATGGTCAGACGCGAGACAGAGAACGAAATTGGATCGATCTGGGCGATAGGAAGCGCGGCTAACCGTGTACCTTCCTACTTTCAGCGCTCGAGTGTGACAACCTCGAACATGCCAGAGAGATTCGTCGCGAGAAACGGATTGCTCGGCACGTTTTCGCGACTCCATCCCCAATCCGATAAATCTTGCGACAATCCCACACTTCGCAATTATTTCATCATTGCCGCCCGAAACGAAAGGAACGTCCACGAAATTATATTTAATTGCTATATATTTAATTAAAATACGATTTTTTTTCCTTTTTTTTCTTCTTCTTCTTCAGCCAACTTTTCCATCTCGTCGTACTTTTTCGGCGCCGATGTGCGCGGAGGGCGTGTGTGTGGGGGCGGACGATCGAAAGTTCGAGACACAACACGTGTATAGATTCGGAGAAAAAAGAGAGACGTCGCCCCGGATGGTTTACATCGGGCCTCGGTAATTTCTTCTCTTTTTTTATGGCTGGCGCACATCCGCCACGTAGGAAGCGAAACTGGCCGGCGCGGGGGTGGAAAGAAATGACGTAGACGGTGGAAGGAGAGACTCGCAAACAACTTCTATTACTTGGGCGAAAGAGAGCTCGCGAGGGAATGAGAGCCAGATAAGAGGATGAGAAATAAGCGGAAGCGGGCTCGTATAACGGCGGCCTGGAAAATTCGCCTGCTTTTCCCTCTTTTCCTCCGCACGAGTTTCGAAATCCTTATACGATACTCGCTTGACCCTTTCCACCCTTTTTCTCCGCAGCGCACGCACGATTTCATCCCCTATTTTCCTCGATTTCTCTTTTTTTCCTCGTTCCCAGACGTATATAAAACGTCTCGTTTGCCTGGACCCGAGCGAGGGATCCTCCGCGACGTCGCGACGTTTCCTCATGGCGTACTCGTAAAGAACGTTGGCGCCGACGTGAAATCAGCCGCACGCAAGGGGATGAGTTATTCCGGAGAGGTTATAAAGTCGCGTAATCTCGTGCCCGCAACGTTTTCTCCTCTCCCCCGCCGACGATTCATCGATCAATCGGTAAATTTATCGAAGCGTGTCGTTCACTGCCCATTTTTTCTTTATTTTCATTTTTTTTTTATTTTCGTTATATTGTACGCGCGTATTATTTATTGTGTTGTTTTTACCTCAAAGCTCATAACGAACCGCGCTCCAGAGACGCTTCCTTCTTGCATCATTCACTTATTTCCCGTCGATTTTCAGGCCCCATAGCTCGCTTCTCGGCGCTTCGCGTAAATTTCACGAAATGGAAGTTCAACGGAAATCTCGTCCGTGCCATACACCGCACGCCCGTCCTTTGCGAATAAACATGCATCTCCCAACCGCAGCCCCTTGATTAATGATTTCCAACTCTCGGCCCGGATTTCGGCGGTGGGAGCAATTCCTTCGAGCACGTCCTGCTTCTAATATTTATTCACCGGCAAGACGCACACCCCGCACGCAAGTCTTGCGAATTTTCTCGAACGAGCCGCGATTAACCCTCGCGAATACCGCGCTTTAATAAACCACGTAAATAAACCATAGCTAAAGTACGCATATTAAATAATTCCTTTCATGCACTCAAAAGAAACTGAAATTATTTTAAAAATATAGCATTTTTGAAAATATATATTTAATCCATATACATATAAATAGTAAATTTATAAATTGTTGTTATAAGAGGAATTTGTGAAAAGTGCACGAAAAAATTATATGCAAGTGGAAGAATATACAAAAAAAAATTTCAATGAAAATATAACAACAGTAATTTATTATTAGATATGAAAATAACAGAATAAAACCAAAAACTGATGCGAATCAATAGGTATGTATTAAAAAATATTTATAATAGTTTATAAATGTAAAAATAGTTGATAACGATAAAGTACGCAAGTATATATAATAAAATTTCTTGATAATGAACTACAATAAAATTATTTCCAAAAAATGAGTTACAAAAAATGTACGTAAAGAAAATTGTTGAAAAATATGCAAAATCGAATTCGACTGATTAATTTTTAGACACAAAAATGAAAAAAAGAAAGTTGGAAATAATCGAAGACTCGTGCGTACACGACGAACCCTTTTGGCACAGGATATTAATGTTTATGCGAAAGGATACTCCGCTGTGCGTCTTGTAAATTCCGGAACAAGGCAAAGAATCGATGGGGCTCCGAGAGAGAGAGAGAGAGCGAGAGAGAGCGATCGTCTAACGTACGTCTCGGCACGATAAGTAGACGGCGCCGATTAATCATGACGGTAAGTCGTCGGGTAGTTGTAGCGAGTTCGCGTAAGGATATCGCAAAAACGGGAGTAAAAGAGCGAGAAGGGAACAAGATTAAAAAGAAACGACAAAAAAGAATCAAGGAGAACGAAATGAGGAGAGAAAAACGATGAGAAAAAAAAATGGGAACAGGGAGGAACGAGAAGAGAAAAGCAATGAGCAAGTGAGCGCTGAAAAAGAGAAAGAGAGAGAGAGAGAGAGTTAAAAACGAGGAGAAATGGAGAGAAAAAATGAGGAGAGTGAAAGAAGGAGAGGAAAGAAGAGACGAGAAAAAAATGAAAAGGAAAAGATAAAAAGGACAGGGGAGGGATCGGAGGGGGTGAGGAGGGAGATAGAGAGAGAGAGAGAGAGGAGCAGGCTTGGCGGCATGCAGCCGTGAGATTGAGACCTCCGGCTCGCGTCGGGACTCGCGCGTCGGGCCCCGGGGCAGTTTCTCGCAGCTCGATCTCCGAGGCCCCCGCGTGTGAGGCCCGTCCTCCCCTCCCGTTCGGGCCCCTGGGCCTTCCCCTTCCTCGGAGCGCGCTCAACTCGGCGGGGGTCGCGGTGCCCACACACCTCGTCGCGCACAACCGGGACCACACCGGGCTCTCGATACACTTTTCTCCCTCCCTCCCTCTCTTCTGTATCTTTTCGTCTCCCTTTCTCTCAATTCACGGCCGTCGATTTCGCCATTTATTCCTTTCGCGTCCCGCCGTCCCTTTTGGACTCGCAAATAACACGCGGCAAAATCTTCGCTCCGCGGTATACTATTTCGCCAACATGCACGTCAGGATCATCCTAAACATGCGATCCTCTGGAAAACTTTCGATAGGACCTCTCTTCGGCGGAGTCAAAATATAAGCGCAAGATAAATCATCGAAGCAGAAACCGCGTTTTACAGTAAACTCGATTAAGGTATGCTCAAAATATGAAAAACGTTCAACTCTAGTATTTTTTAAGGTTAAAAATTAGAATTTTGCAGGTGAAGATCATAAATGTCTGTTATTTTAGTCTATTTTAATACTTCGTTGGTAAAGTGTAATTTTTAATATCACTTCCTCGTTCGCGACCGAATTTTGAAACGCGAGAGGGGTATATATGTGGACGGTCATCCTCTCTCGCGAAGATTGCTATTCCTCTAAAAATAACTGACAGCTCGGAAAATAAGTAATGAGGGAGAATGAGTGAGCGAAAGAGAGGATTGAGGAAGAGAGGGTGAAGTAGAGAAGACGAAGAAGAAGAGGAGGAGGAGGAGGAGGGATGAGGAGAGAAAAGAGGGTGGAAGAGATCCGAAGCTGAACGTAAGCTTGACGAGCCGGAGGCGGCACATTGGAGTTGTCCGAGCCCTCGACGCACGAGTTTGCCGAAGCTCCGCTGTGTCTCGGATGTATACTGTACGAGCTCGCTCGCTTAGGTGCAAATTGAAGGCCGGAAGGCAGACCGGGCGTGCCGTAATAGACGAACCCTGCCAGCATAATGACGTACAACCTAACGATATATACTCTATTCAGGATCCTCTGACGAGGTTAGAGCCTTAGTTTGCCCGACAGTGCCCCGGGGCCCACTTGCAAAGTCCTACATTTATCCCTTCGACCTATTCTGGCCCTCTCTCTTTCTATTCTCCCTCGTCCCATCCCGATCGAGCTGATACACCCCCATAATGAGAGACATTGAACCGACGGAGCACCTCATTCGACAGAATTCACTTTCTTATATACCCGTATACGAAGACCTCCCGCCGCGCTTCCTGCTTCGCTCTGAACAAACGCAACTTTCGCTCGTTCATCCAGCCTGATTAATTTTACCACTAACGCTTCATAAATATCCCCGAATCAATCATCTATCTTATCGTTTAAATTTTAATATTGCTCCTTGAGATATTGTAAAATTGATTATCATCTATATTTTATTACAATATACTCTCTTAAATAGTTTTAATCATATACAGACATTATAAGGTTTCATATTAATTACAAAGGTCGAATTAATTTTGTACTATATATTATATGAGAATTCCGAGTAAAATTTCGCTAAATGTGAAATTGATAAGTAGCGAATGATGAAAAGGCGAGTCGTCACCTCGGATTAAATTTCGGGTTGTGAATTTTGGATGGCCCGACGGTGTGGACGGGACAAATTTCATTAGAATTTCGGTGAAGCACTCAAAGGGATAATTATAGGAGGCGTGAGAAGAAGAAATCTCTGCGTCACGGTTCATCGTACCGTCAGAAGGAGAGAAAGAGAGAAAGAGAGCAATCGATCCATCGGTAACATGTGGCAAGTCGGAGCGAATCGGAGGTTGCTCGCTGTTTACCTTCGGACCTTTCTGACTACTGCCCACCTAATTTGGGCTCTCTCTGAGCATTCCTGCGGGCATTCGCATATAGACACAAGAGCTCTCTGACAGCACCGATTAAGGCCTCTTCTCCTTCCCCATCCCCGCATTTTGCTCGCACTCTCTCAAGTCTTTCATCTCTCTGGCAATCCAAATAAAACTTTAACTACCCTGTGTACAAATGCCTGTAACATGAACAGAGTCCTTCAGGATTTACACCCGCATGTTTTTCTTTCCGTATACACTTGTCTAATTGAATTATTCTCATCGCTTCCATTCTCATTTGGACGAAACTCGTCCTTTCTTTTTCATTTTGCGAACAATTAGCGGGAACAATTTATTTATTTTTCAAGTGAAACTTCTTATGCCGGGGTAACGTCGTTGTTTTGAAACGACAGGAACCTGATACGTGAAGCAAGCTACTAGAGCGATATGGGCGAGTCGAGAACGGGAAATACGTCAATGTGTTCGTGTGTTAATAGTGACAGGACTATGGAGGTGTGTGCTTGGAAGTGTGTTTTTGATTTTTGAAAATACTCTGCGTTGGTAGTAAAAAACGAGGAATTAGTACACGACTGCAGGCCTGTGGTAGAGTTTATTCTTTACATATTCATCTTTTATAATAATTGCAATCCTAGGGCTTTCCGTTAGATTTAGTTAAAACTATGGGCGTAATGGTAGCAAAAGAATAATTTTAATCTCGATAATGTCATTTGAGTGTGCAACTATAATAGAGTTAACATTTCGTTATCATTAATAACAGTATAAATCACAAAACACGCTGTAAATTCTCAAATTTATTCTTCAAACTATGATTTATTTAATAAAAATCTATTGGCAATTGAAAAATTAGATACTTGCAAAATGGATTGCCCAATTTGTATTACTCATGATTCTATTTCATCAAATTAATCAAACGAGGAAATAGTTAGGTTTTTACACAAAAAAAATTAATTAAATATTCGTCAAAAATTTTGAAAATACTAAATAATATTTGCAAAATGCGAATGATCTTGACAACCAGCCTCATCAGACAACATATACTATCAGGAAGTTTCACTTCTACCGCGCGTAATTCTACACGCTATACTACTTTTACTGTAGTATTTTATTTATACTTAGTTCCTATTTTTTTTTACATTGCATATTTCGAACGCAAACAATTATATTATACTCGCACGATGAAAAAAAAAATCTAGACGAAATTACGTAATGAAGCAACGAAAAAACTGAGAGCTCGAGGAATTCATTTTCCTGGTGGAAACACACAGCAATCTCTTATTTCTTACATTTTTCGCGCATTTTTTATCTCGAAAAGCAACTTGTCTTAATAAGACGCACACGCTCGTTACATTCTTAATTATTTTAACTCACTTTGCGCGTTGCCTTTTGCAGCAGCCAGAGGAAGGAAGGACGAGGGTGGGAGGGCATGTGGGGACAAAACGAAGGAAGCGGTAATGGAATCTCGGGGGTTTGCCTGGAAGCAACGTCGGAAAGTCCCTCCTGACGTTCTCTCGTCGTCTGCATGTTGGTTTTGCTCATTTAATGCGTGCGGGGGACACAGTCCGCTTATCTCTCCGTCCGTTTCGCGTGCGGTGCGACTCATTTTTTCTCTCGCTCCGTGAATGATGTCTCCTCCGCAGCGCGCGCGTCCGGAGTACCACTTTTGTACTTTTCCCGTGTACATTGCGGCTCGCTCGCCCCTTTGTCTCACTTTTCACCGAATGCAGCATCTGCATGCCTCCTCTCTGGCGCTCCGCATTTTTCTCATCAGCCAGACGAGAATTAACAATCCAACGCGGAGTTTCACTCATTTTCAATTCAATAACGCTCTCTTCTTGTTTACATCTCATTGACAGTGCTTTCATTCTCATTAAATCGTTCTCATACCTCGAAAATATCAAATTTTGCTTTTTCATTTCTTCAATTTAGAGTAAAATTTAAAAATCTCTTGCGATTGCGAAGGTGAGATTTTTTAATTTTTGTCAAAAATTTAAGAATAAAATATGGTTCTGTAGTGACCTAAAAATCAATGACAAATTCGATGTATATGTATGATCGCACGTGTGAAATCAGAAAAAGAGAAAAAACGAAGAAAAATGCATCCAAATATCAAACTTTTTGTTTCTCAATTTCTTAATACAGAGCAACTTAAATTTCACAAAATTGAATTCGTATACGAATAATGAATAAAATTTCGTCTGGCGCAATTAGTTTGTTACCAAAAGTTTATAAAAGTAATATTATTCACAGACTTTCTGACCTAAAAATCAACATAGATTCGATATACGATCGCACGTGTGGAATTTGAAAAATAAAAAAAGTAGAGGGAAGACTTCGCGTACCTCATCGATATATTCATTTGATTCTCAATTTCTCAATTTTTTATTCAGAAGGGAATTAAGGTGGCTGTGCCGTGAAATCACTTTTCGTTTGCCCGTATGCGCCAAATTTTAGAACATTTTACCGTACGAAAGTCGAAATATATCTTGGCAAATATCACATTCTTCGATACTTCGCCATAAGAGCACGTGTTAAATAACGCGATATTTAACAAAAAATATATCTCAACTTCGACACGGTGAAACCGCATAAAATTTGGCATGGATGAGTTTTACACAACATTAAAGAAATGTTTATTTTTTTAAAAAACATCTGACGAAATTTTTTTTATTTTGTTAACCATACAAAATTTGACCATATATTTAGAGTATATATTATTCTCGATATAATTATGTAACATCTTTTCTCACAATGAACGTAAACTCACCAACCACTCGGTACGTGAGAAAAAGTGAGCCGAAACTTTTTTATTTGTCTGTAACGGCGCAACCACTTTAATGTTACGAACTAGTATTTGTGCCGATAACGAATCTATCGAACACGATTAGTTCTTTGTCAAAATACTAAAATATTCAATGTGGCCTAAAAATAAGAATTAACGAAGGTTCGATGTAATACGATCGTGCGTCCAAGACCAGAAGAAAGATGAGGAAAGGAGAGGGAAGGCTTCCGGGAAATCTGACGGAAAGTATTTAGCCTCGAGAAGGCATCGGGCATGTATATTATACCGATGAGTTATCCATATAAAATAAAGTTGAGAGAGAGAGAGAAAAGAACAAAGTGTGTGCTGCGAGGTGGAGGCCTTGTAGGGTCCATAAGCGTGCCAAAAACGGTGAGATCTGTTGGCTCGTCGCGATCGCGGGAACGCACACGAGCGCGCGAGACCACCTGGACATCGCGAGCGAGCGTTCGACTCTCGCCAGACGTCGCAACGACGATGGAGAAGCAGGCACACGAGGCTGACGAGAGGACTTTCGGAGACTTCGCTCGAGCGAACGGGACACGAATAGTAGCCGGCTCAGAAAATACGCGATCGGGAAGGTTTTTCAAGCGATCCCCCTAAACGGGCGAAGCCAAGGTTGACTCTAAATGGCCGTCCAGCTTCGTTCCGAACGCTCCACGTTATCGCGGGGAGCATACCGCACGACATGAAGAATAAATCAGTCACAGGGACGTATCCTTCGTGTCTTTTTGTTATCTCACCAAACACGATTCTTACCGAGAGACGTCAAAACAAATTTTTCCATTATAAATTATTCGACTTCAAACGTATTTATACCCACACATGCGTTCTTCGAATTCCATCCACTGTATGCTCATCATCATCATTTTCACTTTTTTATCTATTTTAAATAAACATCAATTCGTGAGAAAAAATACGATCTGAACTGCATTGTACGAAGAATAAAATTTGAATGTTTCAACGCCGGGTGTCTGAAAAAATCATTCTCAAATTAAGTAATGAGAAAGATAATTATAAAAAAAATAATTCTCATTGAATGATCGTCGGTATATTTTATTAAAACTTTGTATAAAACCTTTTTTGACGTTGAATGCATGTTTTTATCAAATTTCAATTAAAAGTTGCAGTTTTAAACAACAATTATATCGACTTCCAGAGGGCGATTCTCCTAAAATTTTGTTCAAATTTTCATATAACATCAGAAAAGCGGTTTTGTTTAGTGTTTCAGAAAAATCCATCACAAAAACTTTATCAATTATATAAAAAGAATACACCTGATATTGATTTATAGTACACGACTGGATAACCTTGAATTTAGAGTCTATTTTCTAAATTTGCAGCAAACTTCTCTTCAAATTATTACAGTGAACGTCAAAATAAAAAATTAAAAAAAAACAGAATAAATTTTTTTTATTTGTAAGCAGTCGCAGACTAATAACCACCCTAAAGGTGTCTATCTGTCGAAGAGGGTAGATCAGATAAACATCCAGTTAAAAAATTAGCTGCATCGCAGTCAGGATATCTAGTGCGAGTAGAAAAAAGATTTTTTTCGTCGTTCGAGTGTGCGAGAAGCCTCTTTCCGATGCTCGTTTGGCAACAATGTTCATCGCAGCGCGAGATTACGCTCCTGTACGCCGTGAACGGGCCAATGAACGTATAGCCCGCAACGGGACATCTGAATACTCGAGAGCTTTCTTTCGTCGCCGTCGAGCCTTTTGTCCTCGGCTCTATTCTTGCTCTCTATAACTATACATTCCCCGTTTTTATGTCTACGATAAAAATACGTATACCGAATACGTTAAAAAAAAAGCAGGAAAAAA
Source organism: Cremastinae sp. A BG-2022a (assembly GCA_030522545.1). NCBI lineage: Eukaryota > Metazoa > Arthropoda > Insecta > Hymenoptera > Ichneumonidae > Cremastinae sp. A BG-2022a. Next base: position 13,803 of record JAPYYW010002706.1, read on the forward strand.
AAATATATAGAAATGGAGACGTCGAGAACTCTTTCCGGTGCGCTCTGATTCCTTCGCTTTTTTCTATCTTTTATCTCGCTTTTTCATGCCCCCAAACTTCTGAATGGATACGCTATTTCTGTCGCGCGCCCGAGCCCCGACAAGTGAGTGAAATCAGTCCAGATCCCGTTGCCCGTATGTCTCGTGAGAATCGCCGAGGGTTGAAAATCAAAAAGCCGCAATTTTACCCGTCCCTCGACGCGGTCTCTCAGCCCTTGTCCTCATCATACTTTCTCTTGTCGCTGATGCTCAAAAAGAAGAAAAAAAAATGTAGGTACTTGAAAATAATACCATTTTGTGAATTTGAAGTAAAAAAATTTGATCATTTTTATTGTAAATTTTATATTTATTGATATATTTATTTATTTTATTTATTTAGAGCTTAATAAATATTAAATCGTTAAATATAAATTTAAAAATACGTTTCATTAATTTCAAAGGGGAATTTTATATATGAGTTAATGATTAAGTCATGAAATAATAGATATGTAATTATTATTTGGTGATAATTGATAAGAAATGAAAAATCTGTTGAAGATAAAATCAATCCCAACTTGTGTGAATCATCCCTTGTGTTTTCATTGTCGGTATAGCAGTTGCTACTCGGAAATTCCTGAATTACTGACAGTCGTGCAGCAGAAGCGAGAATATTATCGACGAATCCCAAGGACGAAAATCAGTGATACGCTATCGACGAACGTTTATATTTTATTTGTTCAAAATTTGTATCCACCAAAAAAGAGTTTATCGATCAAAGACACACAGCCTTAACATTTTTTTTCCATCAAATGAAAATATCGGAATCAAAGACAAACGACTGTCAATAATTTTATTAAATCTTTTTAACAAATGTATCTTCAGTCAACACTCGAGCAAACTTTACATTCGAAAAGAATTTTACTAAAACTTGACACCGTAACTCCGTACTCCGAGTCCCGACGATATTCTGTGAAAAATATCAAAGTCCCTGGTCAGTTCTGATTGCCAAAACGGAAACGAGATAACACGGTATCTTTCGAGCATGAAAAAATATTTGTTTTTATATTTGCTACATTTTACTTATATCACGATTCTCTTTTTCTGGAGGATCAAAGGAATGAAACTTTTTAAAATTCAAAATCTTTTTCCCTGCCCACAATTTCTATTGGTTACTTGAAGTGGATAAAATTGAGCAAATTGTGATGATTTTTATACGACAAATATACGAAACTGCAGTGTACGAAGAAAGGAAAAAAAATCGTTTTATTCATTAATCATTTTTATATCATCTTGAACATTTTCAGAGACACGAATATTGAGAAAAGAAGCATAAAGAGTATTTTCGGGAAGCGAGTGAGGACGGATGAATAAAAAGTTCTCTGACATTCAAATTCGGGCGCATAGATGAAAGGTGTCGAAGAAGGAGGACCGTGGCGCCATCCTTTCGAGTGTTCCTCAAAGGGATCATTTATCAACATATTTGATATGCTCTCTCGCCCACAGTCGCGGTGTAGCGTTACACACGATTCTCTACGAATGGTTATATTCGGCCCTCGAATTTTCACCGAACTCTCCCCCAGATCGTGGCCTCTTTTTATCCCCGCGTGCTGCAAGAAAAAAAAAGCGAAGAGAGAAAAAAAATGAGAAGTAAAAAGCTGCAAAGCCCGAGTGTGTTCTTCACCGACGTCGGAGCCCTCGTTCTCATATCCGCTGTTCTTTCATAGAAATAATATGCTAATCCGACGAAGGAGGAGTTTAAAAAGTGCCTCGATAAATTCACGAGACTTTTGACGTAATTTCGAGAAGCTCCTCTATATGGAGGGATTTTTCTCCCTCTTCTTTCACCCTCATCGTCGAGAGAGAAAATTGGCGGGTACTCTTTTAATGGCCCTGGAACTTGCTCCGAGATTTTTTATCCTCCACCGAGGAGCTTCCGTCTCGCGACGAAATCTCACGGATCCTTCTTTCTTCCCTACGCAAACTTTTCGTCCGCGCTACTTTCAGAATTCGAATATTTCATTGGAAGATATTTGTCAGAGATCTCGTATTTTCCCGTTCCTTTTGTACGTCAAAGTTTATAAGCAAGATATCTTCGAGAAGTCGAGAAAACCAGGAGACAGTAACTCGGCAAACATAATTTAAGTATTTTAAAGCGTTTCAAGAAACAAACTCTGTTTTTCTCTCAACGAAATAAATATATCACCTTGTCACTTTATTTTTATCATTTACCGACCACTCTACGAATAATAATTATAAGTCTGGATTTTTTTTCTAAAATTTTGCGTACACGCCTATATATATAAGTATCGCAAATCAAAATTTTCGTGGGTCTACGAAACATAGTGTGACCCCCTGTAAGAATTCAAAAAATTAAATATTTTTTTTGGATTTTGAAAGTCTACTTGATCAGAAACTTTCCATAGAGAATATTAATAATGCTAATTATTCGGAACGTCATCCAAGAATTCATATTAAAAAAGCCAAAAAACTAAATTATTGACTGGGGCAGCGGCCCTATTGAGAGCACGTTCTGTAATTATAATTCTTGTACATTTTTCTCTAGAATAAATTTGTTAAATAAAAATGTATTTATAACAATAATAGATTTCATTAAATATTCATATATAATTTATAATATTTATTTATATTATATTTATAATATTTATAGTATTTATAACAATAATAGATTTCATTAAATATTCATATATAATTTATTTTGCGTGGTAACATCAGTTGTCCATCAGAATTTCTTATTAAGAAAGTTTTTATAAGTACAGGAAAAGTTGGTAAGTGATTGAAAGATTATTTACAAGTCGGTCTGCTTCCCCCCTGATGTTTGTCGGTGTAGTTGTCACGCTTCGACACTTGTGCGCTCGTCGCGGGGATGACGCATACGAGCATTTCTATGCACCCTCCGGCTTTCGGTGATTCGCATTCTCGTGCGGTTATTAAAAGTATCATCGGGATATATACACCCCACCGAAATAATATCGAGAAAACGTAAACGACTTCTTTGGCAAATCTGGTAAAGAAAGTCCGGAAAAGAAAAATTCAATCCGATCGTTGAGTTCCATTTGAAAATTAGTGAGCCACGGGGATTGCGAGTAATCGAAATATGCCTTCCCTCCCGAAGAATTTAGCGACCCTCCGAAAACGTTTCTCTCGTGGATGAGGAACGCATTACTTATCGCCGAGCGACGTTCCCGCTAATCCGACGACATTCAATTCCGAATTGCGACGTCAGCGAGACACTTTCCAGCATATTGAGAAGAGAAGATTCGCGGCACGCTCGGCCACTTGATAAAAAGACACGCGCCCCATATTCCGAGCTAAAGTCATCGCAACCTTCCTCTTTCCCTTCGCCATTTCGACAGATTATTATTATCGTAAACTCTGCAAATTGTGACAAAATTGATTGAACGGAGAGCATCTTGAATTGAAAATTCATCGTTTTAAAACATTTTATTACCAAATTCTCTATATAAGCCAAAAAGGATAGTGTCCAATAAATGACGGTAAAAAAAAAAGTAAATATTCCTTTGCCAAATTTAGACACGTGTCTCTGGAAAAAATGTTGACGTCGACGGCATATCCGGAAATGGATACAAAAATAAATTCGTTCGGTAAAAGGCGAGAGAAGGGACAAGTGAATATAAGGTCAGGGCATACGCCCCGCGATTTAAGTCGTCAACTTTTATGGGGGTAGTTTTCGCGGTTGCGTTATGCGCGTTCTCCCCCAGCTTCTATTCTAGTCGACGGTGGCTGTTAGATAGGAGCAGAAATGGGGGAGAGGTAAGTTGGAAGATGCAAGGAATAGTAAGAAGCTAATATCTGAGAAACCGCGGGAGGGGGGGGGGGTACGAGGGGAAAGCCTCTGCTCTCTCCAAGTAATATGGCGTCTTCCACGTGGAATATGGACGGCAACTGTGTACAAGAGATAGCGACAATATTGAAGCCACTGACGACGGAAAAAGTGAGCGAGACACACAGGACAAACAGAAAGAGAAAGAAAGGGAAAACAAAATAGTGTGAGAAAGAGAGATAGAAAATAGAAAAGAAAAGAGAGAGGGATGAGAAAAAAAGAAAGCACAGACTGTGTATTTTTTGGCGAACAATCCGACAATAAGACTCTCCGTAATGGTCGACTACGTGTATCGCGCATTCAAGAAATTTCCTCCCTTCCCGGCTTTTTCTATTTGCCAAAACCCTCTCTCGCACCCGGACTCTCGTGCACTTGGCATGAGTGTATTTCTCGCGCTTTTTCTGAAAATTCAGCGAGAGGATGAGAATAAGGAATATTGTGCAGGACGTAGCGTAAGTTCTTTCCCCATCGCGGTTACGCAAAAAAAATACAATAAAAGGGAGGAGAAAAAAGGCAGTGGGAAAGAAATCTAGCGAAGGTTCGGTCAGCTGGAAGAACATTTCTCTCGCTAGCTCTTTTCTCTTTCTCATTCTGTAGTCGAGTCGTCCGAATAAATCCGCAGGCCCGTGCGGAGAGAAGTTCGAGAGCTCGTTGGATATTCCTCGAGGATGGGATTCACAGACTGTGGATTACGGGAGGTAATCTCCTCGTGCGAGAGACTTTGCCGGCGTTTCTTTTCTCGCACGCCCGACGGCAGCGGGCGCTTCTATCTCGTCCCGATGAGAGTTCGGCTTCGAACTTTCAGAAAAATCACGAGCGTTCGAAAAAATTATCACGCTTTCTGTACAACTCTGTATAAAATGAAAAAAATATATATATAATAAAAATAGATAAAAATTGAAGTATACATTGTGTGATTAAGATTGTGGTTTAAAAAATTGTACACGGAGAGAATTAAAAATTAATTTTTGTGGTGAATTTCACGGTAAAAATTACCGTGATATATTTCAATGCGGTGACAAGTGAGAAAAACATAATAATT
>JAPYYW010002707.1:0-18709 GCA_030522545.1 Cremastinae sp. A BG-2022a
CTTATACATGGAAGTAAATGGGAGAAATGTTTATTTCGGCTGTAAATTTTGTTTAAATATTACCATCTGCATAAAATTTATGTCAGACCTCAATTAAATCTCAACAATTACTGCCACCAAATTTTAAGCAGTTTCTCCATCTAGTTTATTAGTTAAGAAACAAAAACCCAAATTTATGCGTCAAAATCAAGTAAAATAATAATTATCATATTATAATAATATTTCAAAATTGAACTAAATCACTTTTTATCAAAGATTATATCGATTTGAAGTCACTTTATGCAAAAAAAAATGTAGAGAGCGACAGTTGTACCTTGCAGAAAAGCATTTGATTTTACTGAAGATCTTGTAATCAGATAAGTAGTACCGAAACCCCTTAAGGTAGTTCTATCAGTAGTCAAATCAAAAGTTTTTATCTCATTTTATCTCAATACCATGTGGTTTTTGAGCTCAAGTTTATTAAGAAAAGTTATTGCAAATTATTTCAAGAACAACATCAATGGAAACAATGGAACTTGTTAAAATTTTGCACAGCTCTTTATTGTACTGCGAAAAAGCTTCCTTTAGTTTAAAAAAAATCCTAAGATTACGATTTTTTAAATTTTCATACATATACGTAACAAGTACTGATCACCTTGGATGACTTTGAATTTTGAATATGCTATTCTTGAAACAATTTATATACATATAACAACTTTTCTTACTAAACTTAAGCACAAAAATTTCATGGTATAGAGATAAATTGAAATAAAAACTTTTGATTTGACTGTGCCGATAGAAATACCTTAAAGAAAATCTATGCAAATTTTTCAGGATACCTGCCTCAAGTCGATTTTTTCATTCAAAAATCCATAAAAAGTATTTTTAAAAAAAATGCACAGAAATTTTCCTTTGGAATTGAAATTTATGTTGGATTTTTTATCTCTAATCGATTCATACTAAATTTAATGGTTCTTAGTCATTAAATTTTTATTAATTCTGATGAATTCATACGTACATGAATTTACAGAAATTTGAACGTAATCGAGATTTTTGTGTAAAGGTAATTGATTTTCCATAAGATTTTATTTAGTGTGAAAGGCAGAGTTATAAAAACTTTTAAACGATAATTTTCTGACGCAGACAAAAATTCGATCAAATGGAGCCAAATTGAATTTACTCGAAAATTTAAGAACTTGTATCGACCACATTTTTCGTCAAGCTACATGAATGTATTTGGAAAATTCGTAGCCTCGTATGCAAAATATAACAATTCCAGTCACTTTATATTACTAAAATTACTGTTTTATACAAAAAATTCTTAAATTTAAATCAAAGTAATCACAATACGAAAAAAAAACGTAGCAATTTCTGGTATAAAATTCTCTCTGTGCATATTTTATCTCATGTAGATTTCTACCACCACTCTGAAAAAACACTGTTTTTCTCACTTTAAAGTATCACAAAATAAACGAAGTTATAGGTAAATTTCTAAATTATGATGTTGAATTAATATTAGTTTAAAAATTGTCAATTAAACTATTACGTGTATTTTAAATATAAAATTAGAAAAAAAAAACTGGACTGCATATTCGGGGTCTTTCATTCCATTAGCTCTTCCATTAACTCGTTAATGGTAGAGAAATTTTTAATTGAGTTTTTATACGACCACACGGGGTTATCGATTATGCGACAAATAATAAATATCGATCTTCTATAGTTTTATTATACGAGAGGATACACTGAAATAAAAATATCAATTTCAACTTTTAAAATTGTTTAAAAAAATGTACTTTGACTGTCAATCGATGTCACTCCTAACAGAAAAAATATTGTGGAATACATAACAAAAATATAAATATTTATCATGAATATTTATTTATTTTATTTATATGAAAAACTTTCATCAGTTTTCAATATACATCTCTAGAAATTAATAAGATAATGATAGACCTTGAATGTTTTATAATAAATTATTGAAATGTGATCTTTATCACATATTTTACCGTATAAATTTATTAATTTCTTTTCTAGTAACTGTATTTTATCAGTTAACAATTTGAGCACTCTTTTTGAATAATTTTAATAATCAGCAGCATTTTACATGTTAAAAATTAAACAATTTAATGAGACCTTTTTTAAAAATGTTGAATTGAAAAAAAAAAATTCATATGGAATTCATTCAGAAATTTCCTATAAATGACAAATGTCCCTCCAAAATATTTTTATTGATAAAGGAGTTAACGAAAATAAAAAATAAAAAAGAAACCAATTTTTCTTTCTCACAATTCCCTGCCAAATAAGAAAGTCCTCTATATTATTCTGAGGAAATGGAATGGTGAAGTGAGGCTGGAAATTTCATTTGGTTGTAAGTGTCTGAAAGAGGAAGGTTTCTGGCGTCACGAACCAGCAGAGTCAAACAAAATTTTCGACGTCACAGAAAGATTCGTTTGTGATAATTTTGATTAACGAGCAATCAGAAAAGATGTGATACGAGAAAGAACTTTACAATAAAATCTTATCACCAAATATATAACGACTTCCACCCAACCTAATGATCATAATGATTACAATTTTGAAGATTTATCATTTTTGGCTGATTGTATTCTAATATATTTTATTTTACATCCTTTCTCATAAGACTCTAATCAATTGTTTCAGATTGTCATGCATGGCCCTCGAGTGGACTTGAAAAACTAGACGAATAACGAATTTAACATCATGGGGTCTAAGGTAAGTTTTTTTGTTGTTTTTTAAAAATTCTAATTATACATCACACAGTGGCTCAACTATAAAACTAAAATGTCATTCATGAGATAATGCAAGAGAGAAATTTTTTCCACCTAGAACTCACGATTCTGTATTGTGTAAGCACCTAGAAACTGTACGACATTTTATGCATCTAATGAACAAAAAATATATGTATTGGTTGGTAATTATTGAAGGTTCAGAAGACTTAACTCTATTAAATGTCAATGCCATTGTGAACGTAAAAGTTTATTTAGAAATTTTCATTGAGCAACAAGCAGTCTTTAATCATTGGAAAAGTCAATAGCTATAAAACAGGCGATGAACTGTAATTAAGTGTACAAGGATTATAAGCACAAGCCCTCGACACGTATTTATAAATAGACTACACAGATCTTATTCTTATAACTATCTTTTATGCACTTTAAAAAAAATTTATATGGATTTACTCAAAAACATTCCAAAAATAATTTATACAAAAGATTGCGTAAAAAAATGTCCATAAAATTTATTTTATAATTTATTATATAAAAATTAAAAATGATAAGATTACTTGTCACTTTTTAAAAAATTCAAAAAAAACAACGCATTTTTGGTTGTTTATGGAAAGACTGCTCTTCTGAAGATAGTTCTAGTCGAATCAAACAGTTTTACTTCTAGTTTTTCTTCAATCCAAGTACGTTTTTTTGACCTTACATTTATTATGAAAGGTCATTACAAATTGATTATATTATTGCTATTGAATTTTTTTACGATATAAAGTAATAAATCTAGTTTTTGGATGGCTAAATTGCAAATACCATTATCGATAAAATAAGCGAAAACTATCCCAAACAAGTATGTTCGACATAAGCCAGAGTCTTACGAGAAACCGTTAGCATGCTCTCTTTGATCGAAAAAAATATATAAATATTTAGAGTAAACTTTTAAACAATCTAAAATATGTAAAGTTTTCATTAGCGTGTAAGATTTAATTATAATTAATTCTTAATCAATTATAATTAAATTATAATTATTTTCTAATTATAATTAATTTAATTTAATTAAATCATAACATAATTAATTTAATTATAAATATATAATTATAATTAATTATAATTCAATTAATTATAATTACAATTGAGTTAATTAAATAACTACATTATAATTATAATTAATTTAATTATAATCGTAATTAAATTAATTTAAATAAATTAAATTATAATTCATTATAATAATTTTTAACCATAAAAATATATGATCATCGGACTTTACAGTGAATTATTTAATTATAACAAGCAACAACGCGGCCGCTTTTTATTATTTACCATGTTTCAATTTATATTTTACTGTTCTTCTATATACGCATGCATATACTTCATATAACTTCACACAATGTGCTCTATGAAGTTCAACTGACATTCAATTGAAGTTGACACTCACTCAATTGGACTTGTCAAATTGCAACGAAATGTTTTTCGGTAATGAACTACCTCGCAAGATCGAACACGTCTTATCCTGACACTTTATACCCACCAAAAAGAGAGCGGGAGAGAGCATTGGCTCTAGTATAATAAATTTACATCTATCTATCTATCTCTCTCTCTTATAACTTTTTTTGTATTATTATCTTTTTATTATATTTTTATTTCAATTATTGTATTTTCTCATCTTGCCTACGGCATTTCCATAACATAAATAAATATTTGTCATCATCATCATCTTATCTACTTTGTTTATTCTTCTTCTCATTCTTTCTTTTTTTTCTTCCTTTTCTTTTTTCTTTTTACTTTTCTTAATTTTTTGTATACTTCACTTACCTATGCTTTACTTTACACTCTTTGTATCCGCTTTCTTTGTACCCAAGGGTCTGAGCACCCCAGTATATTAAACGTTTATTCTATTCTATTTTATTCTCTCTCTCTCTCTCTTAATAATAAAAATATCGAAAATATATATATCTCTCTCTCTCTTTCTTTATGGATCACATATGACGTCGAGGTGTGGCGAGAACGTACGAGTGTTTGCTTAATCAACAAATTAGGTGTACAAATGCGTCTCGAGGACGAGGGGAATTCATTCTGACACGTACCTTGGTTATCTCATTTCTATAAAAATTTCCCCTCGAGGAAAGCATTTTTCAACATAAAAACTCCCACGAAGCTCTTCACAAGCTTCGACCAAATACGAAACTTGAAGCACTTCGATATATAGTGAAAGCTTTATTAAAAAAAAATTTATTCAAAAAACTTTCTTCATTGAAGAAAATTTTGATAAAATTATGTGTTTTGCAGAAAATTCAATGAAATCGATAAAAAAAATATCAGGCGTCCAACCGTTTATTGTTTTCAAGATGTGTAAAGTCAAAGTTCAACAATTTCTCCATCTAAAAACGTGTTAATCGACACAAAAAGTTATCCATGAAAATAACTTAAAAATATATTCAAAAAGATTATTTTAAAAGTGTCCATACTGATGAAATTCCTTGTAGAAAAATTATGAAAAAATGAACTACTGCCCAGTTTTGAAGAAAAAAATTAATCATTTGGATATTTAGCTGCTAACGAGATAATTTCAGTAAATAAATTGAAAATAGATAACATTCAATCATTTTTTCTGAAAGATAGTCAATTAACTGTTGAAAACGGTGACGTTGATTTAGTTATTTATGATTCAATTATTTCTAAAATTATTTTAACAAAACAATTAATCACTTTGTCAATCTTCACTATTTACACAAAATTTATTTAATTTTCTTTTTAGAAAATATATAAAATTATACGGAAAAATATTCTATTGAATCTAAAAGATAAAAAATGTTAAAAATTTATTACAAGAATATTTATATATATGCCTACCCATTTGTTGTAAATGTAATCGTACATAATGTATTGGCCATCAATACTCATGATTTCAATTTGCCTGAATGGCATGCATATATATATGAACTTGATTGACTTGTGTTCGAAACAATATCTAATTTACATCACGAGATGTAATATCGAATATGTATCGAGAATCCCTTCATATTGATTTTATGTAAGACCAAACATCTTGCTAGAGACGTCAATCTAAATATAATGAATGCACTACAGCAAATATTATTGTATTATTTATAATAAACGTTTAATAAACTAATACACAAAAGTTATAGGTAAGATTGATTGCCTAGAGAAAATATCAAATTTAGTGAGATTAAAAATTACTTCCAACATGCAATTTCATTCAAAACTTTTACTGACCACGAAACCAAAACTGTGATTGGTTTGAGAAAATTTATTTTATATGTTTCTCTTATTGCATATTATTTAACAACATAATAGAACTTTTTTAAAAATATTTTCTTAAATTAAACAAAAAAAATGTTTTATCTTTTTGAAATTGCAGTGCATCAAACTTATCGTATATTTTTTTCTAGCAAATACTTTTGAATTACTAAAATTTTCGTTAATATTTCATCCAATAATATTATTTTACGACTATTTCTGGCAAGACTGAAATAGCTGTTATGATAATAAATATTTATGAAGATAATGCAATAAGCTAAACAAATAATACATAAATAAATCATTAATTTCAGGAAAACATTGATTTCAACAGCCCGAGCATCCAGACAGAAATGCTCGAAATCCAGGCAAAAAGATGTCGTGACGGTCGTATCGCAGCCCCAGGTGAGCTTTGTATTAATGAATGCATATAAGCTCATGCATGCGAAAGTACGAATTCTCATCTAAGTCGGCTATTTCTTTTTTGTTCAAGACTTGTTCAATTCTTCTCATAATAATATCAAATATCCTAATATATTTCTTTTTTGGACAGAAGAATGTTTATCTTTCTTTAATTTTACTTAAAACATTTTTATTTTAGAAGTTGAGATGAAAAAATTTTTTAAACTTTTTTATCTTAACCTTAACGATAAAAGATATTCAATAAAGCTTTCATATTTTTAAAGATGACATATTGAAAACCATATATTATTCATAATATCTAAAAAATATTTAATAAATCAAATACTATAACTGCACTTCGAACGAAAAGCTACAAAATATATTTTTTTAAACCTAAAAAATAAAAAAAAAACTTTCACCTAAAAACTATTCTTGGTATTTTATGACTTTTACTGTAATTGTCTTCAATTACCAATATTATTTCGTATAATAATACGTAGACGAAATTGTATTATCGTACATATTATTAAATTTTTTAAACTTTTTTATCTTAAACTTAATGATAAAACATATTGTATAAAGCTTTCATATATTTAAAGATGGCATATTGAAAACCACATATTATTCATAATATCTAAAAAATTAAAAATAAACCAAATACTATATAACTACACTTCGAACGAAAAGCTACAATATATTTTTTTTTAAACCTAAAAAATCTAAAAAGAACTTTGACCTACAAACTATTCTTGGTACTTTGTGACTTTTACTATAATTATCTTCAATTACCAATATTATTCTGTATAATATACGTAAACGAAATTGTATTATCGTACAATTTCAAGAAAGCTTTCATGCATCACACAATGATGATTGTGTTATCACAATGCCTGTGCTCATGAATTTCAGAGATTCGCTGTTATACTACCTACCATTATTATCGTACAAGGGATTTGCTTGTCTTTATTTTCAAAGCTTTTCCTACAAGGGGCTTAAGAGCAGCGCCAGCTAAAAGCTTTTCTCGTATAATAACCAAGTCGAATTATTAGCTATTTGCGAGACGAATTTCAATATTCGCGTCTCTAAAATAAAACAGAGCAAAAAAAGTACTTTGACGAAAAAATATACATATACTATAATTAAAAAATTGTTATAATAAAATTATATATATACATATTATATGTATAAGGGTGTCCGTTATTTCCCAAGTTGGATTTTTTTTGCAAACGCCCCCTAAATTTTTAGTTGATGACCTAAAAAAAAATATCAGACCGAAAAAAATCCTTAATATTCATATTGACCCATGCCTAAATCATAATACATTTCCTATTTAAATAACATGAAATTTATTTGCTCCAGAGAAAACAATTTTAATACAAAAAGTGCTAAAATTCCATGTTATTTTAATGGGAAATGTATTATGATTTAGGCACGGATTAATATGAATATTAAGGATTTTTTTCGGTCTGATATTTTTTTTAGGCCATCAACTAAAAATTTAGGGGCGTTTGCAAAAAGAAATCCAACTTGGGAAATAACGGACACCTTAATATATATATATATATATATATATATATATCTTTTAAAATATAATCATTCCATAAAAATTTAATCAACTATTATCATATGCTATTATCACTATTATCACTATATGCTTTTATGATTGGTTTTTAAAAATGGTTTTAAAGAAAAATTACTTTGTTCCTTTAAGTTAAAGTTATTGCAATTAAAATTATATACTCAAGTTATTTTTATATCTTTATCAAATACAACTTCATGGAATATATAGTTCAATCGAAATTTTGAGAAATAGCTCTGTCATGAAAGAACTTTATCAAGAAAGAAGTCTGAAAAATAAAATAATACCTTGATACGTATTTATCATGAATAAAACTCCCCAGCGTAACTTAATCAATAGCTTAAATAGCATACAAATCCATCAAAACACAACTCTATTAGCAAACTCTAACGAAGATGTATATTGACGTTCGTACAACTCAATCAATAATAAATTAAATAACATATAATGTAAAAATATACTTTTTAAAAATAATTAATTAATTAATTAAAATTGAAATATATGCAAAAAATATGAATAAATGAAGAATAATGTTAACTTTTGATACTTATAAATAAAGACAATCAAGAAAGTACCGGTAATATGTTTTAAAGATTTCAATTTGTTTATTCCATCAATTTCTTAATTTCGTTCCAGACGTAGATCCTTCATCAGATATTTTTCCTTCTTTATTAAAACTCCCACCTAACCCTTTGCCGGATTGTCAGAACTTTTCACCTTTGTTTCCCAGCTACCAAAACTTTTTTCCATGATTCATCAAAAAAACTTTCAAAGTCAATTTTCTTTCCTTATTAAATTTCGTTTTAACGTTTTTATTTTTATTCTAGCTTTCATATTTGTATCGAAATAGCTCTAAAGTGTACGAAAATGAGATTCAAATGTTTGTATTTTTATTCATACAATTTTCGGAATTTTTATTCGTAATCATTTCCATTTTCAATGCCTTATTATTATATGACATTAAATGTCATATCATAGTTTTAGATCTTTTTTCTGTAATTTCTATTTTAAACTACAATATATCCATAAAAAACAATAAAACTACATCAATTGTTTATTCTGACTCTCAGTGACACCTTCAATATATGTGAAAACACTTCTCTTTGAATGAAAATTCGAATATTTGTCTCAACGATCCTTCAAGCTGTCAACAAATGGGTAGCATCAAGTTCTCTTGGAAGACTGTATCTTAATTGGGAGCTTCATTAAATTAGGAAACTTATACGCTTGACAGAACAGTTTGAAATCGTTAAAACTTTCTGGACTCCCTGACTGAGAGTGAATTAACAGGCTCTCGATGATACCTACTTTCCCTTGGAAATTGTTTCTTCGAGAAAACAATTTAATTTCACAGTAAAAGCCACAATGAGTTATATAAATAAAAGACAAAACACCAACGAGTGAGCCAAAGTTTAAAACACCAATTAAGGTGCAATTTCATCATTAAGGCAAAGTGAACTACAATCGATGAAAATTTTACTTTTTTTAGAAGAATTGTTGATTAACCTATTCTCAAAATTTTATCGAAATTCATCGTGTCATTTTTTAATGAAAACTGCTTAAAGTCAACATTTTTTTGGAGATTATACTAATACTAATTATCACAAGCAAATTTTGTCCTACCTACGCCACCCAAAAATAGAAATTTAATAGACTAAACCATATAGAAGACGTAAATAATCAAAACATACAATTTCATCGTGTAATTTATTTATTTACTACAAAACCCTGTCACTGTTTCGGCAAAAATCACGAAAATTGCATTCTCGAGAGTTACTCTCGAGTCGTTGAAGGTCTAATTTTTCAATTTTCATATATACAATAAATACATTATAAAAAAATTATAACTGATTATAAAGTGAATAGAATGACTTATTTTCATACAAATATAACGTGATTTGCCGATTTAGTCATTCACTCAACTCCAAAAAACTGATCAATCTTCAGAATATTGTGTTTAAAATCGAAAATGATGGAAAATTTTACATAATATTAAGTAACATCTCTAAAAGGTTGTGCACGAATTTCACGACGATTAGGAAAAATCTCATTAAGACATTAATTGTTAAAAATGGCTATGTTTAGTACCTTCCCAAGAGCACTTGTTAACATTTTTCTTCCATACGAAGTTGTTTGAGAGTGAAAATTTATTAAGAAAAGTTGTTGCAAATCAACTGAAAAAAAAACATATTTAAAATTGAAGATTATCCAATGACAGGTCAACTCTTTATGTGATTGCACAAAAAATATGATGAAATTTTTTTGAAAAATTGGACGAAGCTTCTTTAACGCTATACAAAAATCTAATTTCACTTAAATTAGAAAGCTTTTACTGAGATATTTATTATATAAAATTGCAACTTCAAACACAGGCTCTTATGGGAAGGTACAAAAAATAGCCATTTTTAACAATTAATATCTTAATGAGGAGCTTCCTAATCGTCATGAAATTTTTATACAACCTCTTAAAGATGTTACTCAATATTATGTAAAATTATCAAAAAAATTTCATCATTTTCGATTTTGAATACAATATCCATAAAAAAGTTTCATCCAATTTAAAAAAAAAATTCATCATTTTTTTTGTGCAATCACATAAAGAATAAACCTCTCATTGGATGAGCTTGAAATTGCAAATATATTTTTCTTCAGTTGATTTGCAACAACTTTTCTTAATAAATTTGTACTCACAAACGACTTCATATGGGAGAAAAACATCATCAAACTTATAATTTTTTGCTCTACTGACTCAACACTCTTAAAGACGATGACTTTTTTCCCGATATCAATAATTATTAAGTGTCATAGGCAAAAGAAAAAAAGCTGATTTTTTGCTTTAATATATTTTGATAAATTGAAACTATTCCATTCATTTTTCGCTCTTGCACCTAATTAGTAAAATTATCTAAAACATTCCACACTTTGGAAAATTTTTTTTTTTATTATTATTAAATTAAATTAAAGTTTGTACAGTTTGTGATACTTATAAGAAAATTTATCAATAACTTTTGTATTGCTGTGTATTATTTTCTGCTACGAATATTTCTCTACTGTTAATATGAATACAATGAGCTGCTACCCACAGAATTTCACTTTGAATTTACGAGATCTTATTTATTCGAGAGCAAAATAAAATAAGACGTACTTTATGATAATGAAAAAAGCAGTGAAAAAAAGTAAAAGATGTTCCTCATTATAAAACGAGCAAGGTAGCCTGCGGTGCAATAATGATGAGTTAACAAAAGAAAGAGAGCTTAACTTTATTAAAACCCAAACCAGGATACCATTGTGCAAAAATTGTACAAAATATAGAAGAGAAATAAATAGAATTTTCATCAAATAAACTAAATTTCGGGATTTAAAAAATGTTTACGTCTGATAAAATATTGAAAATTGCAGAATAAATAACGAATCAATGATTTTCCCTTTACGGAGTGAATTATACTTTTTCATACCAGCAGGGAAAAATTGTCAGAAATTCTCAGAAAAATTCTCTCATGTGATCTTATTTTCACATTTCAGGATGGTGCCCTGAGACATGGGACAGTATATATTGCTGGCCTTCTACAGCACCTGGAGAAATATCAATACAAGCTTGTCCTCGTTACATAGCTGGATTTGACTTGCAGGTATGAAAAAACTTATCTCAGAAAACGTCATTTCCGGTGATCTGCGTTTGCCCTTATTCCCTACCGTGAATAAAAATTTTCTTATTTTCTGCATCCTCGAGGTATATCTTGACTTGTTACCTGGTAACCTGGTAAAATATCACCCATGCAAACGTCACGGAAAACGCGAAAGACATCTATTATATTTCATGTATATTTTCCTTTTCACATTTTTGTGCCATACTATTTTCGTACATATACGATTTCTTGTACCAGCTAGCTTTATTTTATTTTCTTCAAGAAAAAAACCCTTTAGAGATAGTGTTACTTCTAAATTAGTCGTCTAAATCTGTTGGTAAAAATATAGATTTAGATATATTATAAAATCAATTATATTTTTATAAAAACAAACTTTTGCTGCATGCTAGAACATTCATATTTTCATTCAGTAGAGTGTGACATGAGTGAAAATAAAAAAAAATAGTAAGTGCAAGTTTTTGGTCCAAAAATACAAACTTTTAGAAAAAAATATACGGTAGTGTATTAAATACTTTAAAAAGTTGGAAACTTTGGTAACCACAGGTAAACGCATCCAGAATTATTTTATTTAAATATTGATTTTTTTCTTAAGAATTGCACTATAATAATTGTATTGTACTTTCTATTAAAATATTGTTATTGCTTCTGGTTTGAATTTCGAAAAAATAGATATAGGTGTGTCTCGAATACGTAATCAAGTTTAAAACTTCGATAACTATAAGTAAAAACGTTCAAAACCTTTATTTCCATCAAAGATTGATCTTTCTCTCATCAATCCCACTATTATGATTATATTGTATTTCCTACTAAAATATTGTCATTGGTTCTGGTTCGAATTTCGAAAAAAATAGATTTATGTATATCGAATACATAATAAAGTTTAAAACTTTGATGACTATAAGTAAAAACGTTCAAAACCTTTATGTCCATCAAAGATTGATCTTTCTCTCATCAATCCCACTATTATGATTATATTGTATTTCCTACTAAAATATTATCATTGGTTCTGGTTCGAATTTCGAAAAAAAATAGATTTATGTGTATGGAATACATAATAAAGTTTAAAACTTTGATGATTATAAGTAAACACGTTCAAAACTTTTATTTCCATCAAAGATCGATCTTTCTCTCATCAATCCCACTATGATGATTATATTGTATTTTCTACTAAAATATTGTCATTGGTTATGGTTCGAATTTCAATAAAATAGATTGATGTCTATCGAATACATAATAAAGTTTAAAACTGTGATGACTATAAGTAAAACGTTCAAAACATTTATGTCCATCAAAGATTAATCTTTTTCTCATCAATCCCACTATTATAATTATATTGTGTTTTCTACTAAAATATTGTCATTGGTTATGGTTCGAATTTCAATAAAATAGATTGATGTCTATCGAATACGTAATAAACTTTAAGACTTTGAAAATTCATCTTATTTTCAATAACCCCACTATAGATATAATGATTATATTGTGTGTTTTTTAAGTGTATTATCGTCATTGATTCTGGTTCGAGAAAAATTAATGGATGTGTGTTAAATACTGAATAAAGTGGAAAATCTTGAATGCCGTAGGCAAACGCATCCAAAACCTGCATGGCCAATGGTCAATGGTATTGGAATGTTGAACTGAATACTAGCTGGACCAATTATACTCAGTGTTACAACGCACCTCTTGTCACGGTATTCATGGGCCTTCCGGACGTACAATCAGATAACGTAACACTAATGAAGGTAATCGAGTTTCACAAAATTCATATTCAGGCGACTGTCTGAACATAAATGTGCATTTTTCACTGTTCCTCGAGTAATTGATATCTGCAGAATCAAATGTTTCATTTTTCTGATTACTGCAGGAATAACTTTTTAACATCATTCCCTATAACAATATACTTACATTCTAAGATAAAGAACTAAGATAAAGAACTTCAATCAAATACAGTTGACATTTTCTATTTTGACTTGGGTAATTTACCTCCAAACACATTTCCCAAACAATCATTTTACAAATTAATGTGTGATCCATTAGAGCAAATAATATCAAGCCGCCTGACATTTGTATGTAGCATTACAGTTTCCCTACGAATTGTTATGGATTAATAAACGTATTTGATTTCAGTCAGAGCATTTGCTTGGTTTCCACACATGTAACACAATATACCTTTCAATTTAATTACTATTTCAATATCATAGTGGAAACTTTAGTACGGAACTCTACATCTCTAAATATGAATATTTCTAATTCAAAACATAATAATAGTATGTATGATTAATTATACAAATTATCAGAGTATTGTTGGTATGAATGAATGACCTTTAAAATTTTTCACCTATAACCACTCTGTAATCACTCTTCAAAGTCTATTTATGCTATGTTTAAAAAAAAGATAATACTTTTGGGTTAAAATGTTAGAGCCAAGTTTTTAGAATACCTTAAGATAGTTCATCCATGACAGTCAAATCGAAAGTTCTTTTTCTTAATTTATCTTCACACCATGAGATTTTTGAGCTTAAGGGGTTTCGATAGCCTTGGCGAAAATAAATGAAGGTTTACATGTTAAAATTTTATTATACTGTGTAAAAGTATTCAATTTGACTTTTAAGACATTCTTAGCAATTATGAAGAAGAAAACTTTTTTCAATTTCGATTTCATATTTAATGCTAAAAATTATTATTGCTTATAATTTTATAAGGTTCTGAACATTTTTTTATCTCAGTTTTTCTCCGTACCGTGCGGTTTTTTAGCTTAGATTTATTAAAAAAAAAAAGATATTGAAAATTGATTCGAGACTATACTCTAGATTCAAGATCATCCAATATGACCTGCATTTGCTACGCCTGTACGAAAATTGTCAAAAAAATAATAATTTACAATATTTTGCAAAAACTGAAGGTAGCTTTTTTGAAGTACAATTAGGAGCTATACTAAATTTTAAGATGCTTCACTATCTAGAATTCAAGATAATTAGGATTGAATCCTTATGGAAGAGCACGGAAAATTTGAATTTTTAACAAAGAATACCTCAATTTTTACGTAGTGAAATCTCTTACAATTTGATACATATGTGCAGATCATACAAAAAAAAATTGTGCAAATTTTCAAAAAAAATTCAAATAAACGATAAAACTATTGAGATCTGTCGATTGAGTGGTGCTTAAAAAACATGGTGACCACAAGAGAATCACGATATATAGTCATAAGTATAACAATGGGTGGTAAATACAGGTATACTTTGTAATTGGCCTGGTATCAATGTCAAGAAATGCAATTTTGTTGAAGGATAACGAATTTTTTAATTAAAATTATTAAATATTAAAATATGGTAAAATTAGTGGAGCCAACTATATTGACATTGGTGGTCTTGTCATTTTGAACTTCCGAATACTTTTTTATTGTATTTTTTCAATCTTTCACACTACACTTCACATTTCTATTTTCTTTTTTTGTCGATTCAACATCGTTGATTATTCCATTTTTACTAATAATTGAATAACTGTTTATCGTAGATATTAATATTTTCGAGCTTTTGAAATCTGCTCCGTTCGATTTTGTGCATCAAAATAATACATAAAAAACGAAAAAATGCAGATTAGGCGAGTTTCTGTAGGAGTATGAATAACCTTTGACAAGCGCAAACAAGAAAAGGGAAAGGCCACGAAAATAGCTCGTTTTCCCAGATAAAGTTTCCGCCCATGCGAAACCTCGACAATAAAATCCCACAGGCTACACTTTGACCATTCGCTTTATAACGATTATCCTCCTCCACGAAATCCTCGCTTCTCTCGATTTTGTAAAAAGTTTCGAGCTTTTGAAAAACGATTTTCTATTTTAAATCCTCTTTTCGAACACGGATTTCGTTTTCAGATTGAAAATTTGACAGATAAAATGAAAAAAATTCACACGAAAAAATATCCATGAAAGTATTTATTGAATGCAGAATAAAAATAATTTGTTTCATTCGAGGAGAGACAATGAAAATATTTCTCACTGTAAGAAATATGTAAAAAAGATGATTATCATAAAATAATACAGATAAATATTATAATGAAAAAAGATGCACGGATAATAAAGATGAAATGGATCAGGAGTATTGAAAAATATTTCTGTTTTCGAAAGATATTTCACTACGGTGATTTTTGCTGGATTTTTTTAAGGTAAAAGTATTTTTTAATAACTAGGTACTTATATAGGGGAAGGGAGGGGGGAAAATGAGCCATCTGAGATTTTCAAAACCTACAAATATTTGGGGGCAAAATTACCCCTTAAAATTTTTAATGCGCAAAGTGTTTGCGGTTGAAATGGGTTCACTAGATTTTTAAAAACCTACAAATATTATTTTCGAGTAAAATGGGCTTTAAAAATATTTATTTGTCAAGTACAAATGGTATTGAACAGAAAAATAACAAGAAAATTTGATTCACGTTTCTAAACGGTTCTTTTTGCTCCAAATTTTTATCAATAACTGTTAGTGCATTTTTATACTAAATACGTAGCAAAAAACTCAAAAATATGTTACGAGTAAAAAAACTCACATTATAAAATTTTTTTTTTAGAAGCGGGGCATTTTGTCCCACATTTTTCTATTTTTTATTTATAGTAGACACAGCAAATTAACACCAAATATTTGATAAGGGAGTAAAAAAAAGTGAAACAAGTGAAAAAAACTGAAGTTTCAAGCATTTTTTTCTTAAGGGGCCCATTTTTCCCCCCTTCCCCTAAATTGAAATTTACTTCGTGCCTTTGCATCAGTTTTGGCGAATAATTGAAAATTCCACAAAGTTTTTCTACCATGTGTTCCTGTCATTCGACGATAAACGAGAAAACGTTTACATTTAGGATAAATGACACACCACGGTCCCAATTTTCCTTCGAGCACTTTTCAAGCTCACTTGACTGAGAGAAACGAGGCGTATCTTGAACAGTTCAAAGAATGCAACAACCTACATAGAGCGAAAAACGTGTGAACTTGCAAAAATAAATTCTCATGTCAGATCGCTTATTGAAAGTTTTAAAAAAGTCAAAGGTATTTTTTCATCTATAAACTAAAGTTTATAGTATTAAAAAAATAACTTCGATAGATCATTTTTGAAATATGTGCAAACGTTCTTTGACTTTGCAATAAAATGTGTAAAAAATTTTAAAGAAGCTTCATCATCTATAAATGAAGATGTAAATTGTTAAAAATCGCAATTTTCAACACAGACTCTTGTTGAAAGGAAGTTTTAAAATTTAACATAATGGTACCTTTTTAAAATGGTACCTTTTAAAATGGTACCTAATTTTTCGTATAATTTTCAGAAAATTATGTTAATAAAGAATAATATTTAAAAATCGTAATGTGAATTACTTCTGATTCGTTCAGATTTATTTCCACAGAAACGAAACATTATTTCGAAAGATTATTTTCAGATTCAGATTTTATTTCACGAAAACGGAAACTGTTTGTTGAGGGGTTTATATAGAAACAAGAGAAACGTAGAAAATCCCAGTTGAGAAAAAAATTTTTAAATGTAACAATTGAGATAAAAATTTTTTAACCGGACAGATATTTCATGCACGAGCAGGAACCACAATAAAAACAGTATTTTCCTCGAAAAAAGCCAGAAACAATAAACCGTGGAGCGTTTATGAGAAAAATCGTTAACTTTTTATTACTTTCATTCAGCCTTTCCGCTTTTAAATGGCACTATAAACTTTTTATCATCCAAAAAGTATTTCATTTTTATAACTGACATATACTATACTTAAAAATATAGCTACTTGTTAACAGTACTACAATAAACGAGCTAATAAAGTTAAGGTAGTTGGTCTATAAAATTAACGTCGATAGATTTTGTTAAAAATTTACATAAACTTTCTTTAATGTCATATGCACATGTGTACTAAATTTTAAAAGGTTTCACCATACGGAATTTAACCCTTTATGTGTACACTATACTTTTCGACACACAGTGTGTACACTGGGTCTTTTAGGGAACAGTTGATTTTTTAAAGTGTTCTAAACTTTTAAATATTCTAAAAAAAATCTGAATTACTTATTGAAGTGTATACTACTGGCCCAAAAGTTGCCAGTGTCAACATTTTAAAACGATCATTAATAAAAATTGAAAAATAGTTTTAAAAGTTGAAAAAACGGAATTTTGTTAAAAAGTTCGTAGAACAGATATTAAGAAAAACGGTTTTAGAGTACCCAGTGTACACATGGAGGGTTAAGATATTTTATGACAAATATTACATTTTTCTGCACACTTTCATAAGAGCGTGTGTCAAAATTATACCGTTTTCAACAATAAATATACTAAATTTCAGATAGTGAAATCTTCTAAAATTTCCAGAATTTTATATAATATACGAGCAACAACGTGGCCGCTCTTTTGACATGTTTAAATTGGTATTTTGCTGTTCTTCAAGGCGCATATTTCATATAACCTCGTATAATACGCTCTATTTTGATTAATTGATTATGAGATTCATGTCTTTTTTAAAATAGAATATTTGATCGCAAAATTTTCTGTAGATAATAAAAATGTTACTTTATACGGGGCGCTATGCAAGAATTAATATTGAAAAATTGAAAAAACTGATCCAAAAGTCAATTTTTTGTCTCATTCAATATGAATTCTTGGATTTCGCCCTGAACAATTATCATTGTCGTTATCTACAGAAAATTTCCAATCAAATAGGCTCTTAAAATTGAAAGAAAAATCCAATTAATTTATCGAGTCGCACTAGGTCTCGTAGACCCATGAAAATTTCAATTTGCAATGTCTTACCTTTCTCTTGATGAAAACAGCTTTATTAAGGGAGATTCATTCAGAAACGATACGAATCTCCCTAATTTGTTGCTCCATATGTTCCGTGGGCCTTGCACTTTATTCACTACACCATATACAAAACTGATTAATTGGCCAGCACTTCCATCCACACTGCCATTTTTTAAAGTATTTTTAAACGATATTATAAATTGGAAACACTTGGAACACTATTCACTTTTCGTATGATCGAAAATAACGCTGACACTCAGTTGAACTTGTCGAATTTCTGATGCGAAATGTTTATCGGTAACGAACTACCTTGTAAGACCCGACACGTCTTACCCCGA